>OMNV01009493.1:0-30993 GCA_900303265.1 Brotula barbata
TTTTTTTTTCCCTCCCACAGTTTACACAAAACTCCATTCAGATTACAGACACGAGAGAGAAAACTTCCTCTTGTGATTGCAGGGGTGAAAGTGTCCCGATAAGAGACGGAAACGCGTTTTTATCAAGCACGTTTACGCACACAAACACCACACACACACACTGCTGCTCTGAAATACAACCGTTATGTAATTATAACTATATATAGTCACTTTAATATTTGTTGATTCTATTTTATTGCATCTTTTAAGACTATTTCTGCCTTACTGTGATAATTACAGTGGAGAGACAGAGAGGATGACTTGCAGCAAATGGTACAGGCCAGAATCAAACGCACACGATGTCAGTTTTTATTGTTATATGTTTGGTTGACTTATTTATTATTGGCCAGATTTCTCATGTTCTGAATTTTTTTTGATGAAAATTGATGGAAAGGTGAGATGTGGACCAGGGACGAACCCATTAAATTGTTACTGATCTAACTCCAACAGTGGAAATAGGAATTTAAGTTTGAATGATTTTTTTGATAATTAGCAGGGTTGTTTTTTGGAGATTTTTGAGGAATTTCTTTCAAAACAATACACCAATCAATTTTTAAAATGAGGCCTATTGATCATTTGATGGGCTATCAACATCAGTTCAGTTTGGCCTGAGTTTAGGTAATTTATGCAACTGTGAGCTGGTAATTCCATTCCATTCCATTTTTATAGAGTTTATCTGGTCTTGGATGAGGTATGAGATCTAATGATTGTTCCAGTTTCCAAAATGTAGTTAAAATTAGACATTTATTTGATCTTACGGACCAACGCCATTGTCTCGTTACTTCCTCTGTTAACATCTGGCTGCGTTTTTGAAGACAAATCTGCTGGACGTACGGCGTAATGATGACAGCGGCGCTGGTCTGTGACGAGACTCCAGTCACTCTGCTCTCAGTCCTTTCTTCAAAGGTATGCTCGATGGCTATCAAACTGCACTGCGTTCCGTAATCTCATCTCTTCATGTTCAAACTGAAGGAAAGCGATTCATTCCCAGAATCTCCTTTTATCTCTTAAGGTTGGTCTAGGAAACTAAACCCAGGAATAAATTGGAATAGACAGCTGCAGCAGATAAAAAGAAGCAAAAGAAGAAGAAGAAAAAAAAAAGAACCCACGCAGACGCTGAAACATATCGTCTGTCTGTGGGCCAGATTTGAAAGTCTGCTCCTTTTGGGATCCAATTAAATACTCAAATCAACCTCTGCCAAACTGAGCAGGAAAGTAAGCATGTACTAGAGCTGTGAGGGGGTGGCGAGGATAGTTTTGGTCCTTGTGGTCATTTTGGTGAGGTCGCTGCAGATACAGATGAGTGCAAATGTAGACAGTAGAAAAGAGAAGATATCGATTAATGGTCATCACAAATGCACAAATAACAGAAATGTACCGGGTCCAAACTATCATTAAGGGGACGTTCTAAATATATCCATGAATGGATGACCCTTCTGGTTCGCATCCAAACGCTCTTTTGCGGTGAGTACTACGCGAAATCACCTCCTCAAACCGTACAACCCAAAATAAGTGGATTGACTTTTGGACGAGGGACAGTTTTCTTTCATAATTGTTAATTATCATGAGTGCTCTCCGGTGTACTTTGTAAGAATGGTGACGGGACGTTCACTCTCTCCCCGTCCACCCTCTGTTCCCTTTATGGGATTGGTCACGATTCCCAAGGACGGCAAAAAGGACGCAGCCACGGAGGAGGAGAATGGAGGCCCGATGGGTGGGGCACGTGCGTCATTCCTGCGCTACACCACCCCCCTAACCCCGCCCATCGTTCCTGGTCAGCACCTACCCCATCCCCCCCCATGATGCTCCACCCAATCCCAGACGAGAGTACAGCACTTAAGATAATGTAAATAACCGGAGAGAGAGCTATTTTAAGACGCCGTCTTTCACTGTGGCCATGCAAGGGGGACAAAGATGCAAGTCAAGCGATTGTAATTTCAGTCACGTTTTCCGGACATCTTCTCTTTCTCTGTCTACCACTCAGCTAGCTCAAGGGCCTGGAAACTAAAAGCCTCAACTGGTTGGAAAGTCGACGTAGATAAACCTTAAATCTGGACATCACTGATAGTGGTACAAACAAGATGACAAACAGAGACTGAAATGTCTCCGAATGTCTACGTATTAACGCCAGAATCAACGCTAGGATATTCACATTAAAACTCATCGCTGAACAAACACAACGTTCCAGGTGTCATCACCATGAAATTGATAAAATAAGTTAATAACAGCTAAACAAGACTCAATAGATCAGATCCTCATGAAAATTTAAAAAAAATAAAAAAAGATATATCAACTGTTGTTACAACAATGGAATTTGTATCTTATCTTGAAATAATTTATTCATATTTACGACTTCATCATTTGCGACATCAAAAATAAATGAACATTTAGACAGCATCCTTTCACCTTTAGAGGAATGACTTGAACCAGCCGACTCCGTATCCACACATCTGTTCGCAACATTTACACGCCACAGAGAAAATAACCTGTACATTGCTGAACAATTTGACGTTTAAACTCACAAACGAAACACAAACATCTGTACAAGTACATCGCTCGGTATCACGTCGAGGTTACATTCATCTTCACGTCTTTGTTCACTGTGACGCCGACGCGTACCTCTTCTTATTGGTTTCATTAAGGCAGCTGATTACAAGGTTTTATTCATTTTGTATTTGTCATGTGACTCACATTGACTCTTTTGATGAAATCTACGCCCGACATTAAGAGAATATTGACTACAGAGTCAAACTACAGTGAAACTACCACCAATACTGCTTGTATATTTACTACTCAGCATGACATGATACATGGGTTGGATCTCTCTTGATTCACAGTCACAGTGTTTTTTTATCAGCGATAATTCATAATATAGATGAACATAAATACAGGAAAGTGCCAAGTGTAAGACCATTTGAGATTTTGGAGCCTTTTAGCCGTTTTCCACGATGCCTGCTTCATTCTTCGAGCCTCTTTGACCTTTTTGACACTACGCTAAGGACGTCTTTCCTCAGCTGCTCCTCGAGTGATGTCGGCTGGTAAACTGCCGTTGTTATGAAGTGCACACCTGTGATTCATAGCTAATCTATATTTCCCAGGGTGCACTAAATCACCCGACCGAGGTTGGCTTGTGCTCACCCGCCGACGCAGACCTTTGAACTCTTCTGTCGAGGTTATCGTCTGTTAAAAAAAAACAGCATCACCTCCTACCCAAACACAGCCAGAACAACCAGATGAATAAATACTTTTGTAATCAGAATAACTGAAGGACAAAAGCCTTAAATGTTACGAATGCAGAAAATTACACTGCACGTTTCTAATAAACTGAAGACCCGATTCAAAGGAACAGGGAAACCTCGCTGCATAATGAGAGAGATATTGGCTCCAAGCAGCGCAGAGAGAAGATTTTCAAATACTTCCATAGCTGAAATTCTGTCCCTGTCCGTTCTGCATCACTGACTTAAGCCCGTGCTCAGCGCCGTTTCCCAGGATGCTCCTTTTGTACGGAAACAAAAATAAACACCGATACATCTGGTTTGGTTCGCTCCAATACGGTCTGTGTCGGATTCACAGAGCAGTGGATTTCATACTGTATGACATTAAAATATTTGTTGCATTTGATAATCAGCAGCACTCTAAAACGTGTCCTCCTTTATCCATCCATCATCCGTCTATCTGCCCATCCCCCACCATCACGTGTTGGTTGTACGGTCGTCGGCTTTATTGCTGTGTCGACTCTCCTTTCAAAGTATGGTTGTGCTGATAGTCGATTCCTGGACGTACGCCGTTTGTTTGTTTTTCAAGTTAATTTATGAGACAAAAAAGACGAATCAAGTCAGAAAGATGAGAGTACAACCTACAATAGATATATGGATATAGATATAAATATATGTATGTGTATGTATGTATGTATGGGTTGGATGTACTTCACAGGAAGACAGCTTCATGTCTGCACAATCAGTAAGCTACTACATCAGCTGGGCGGACTACACATCCCCATCACATGGCTGTTATCCAATCACACGCGAGGATTATTGACTGTTGACAAATCAGCTGTGAGTTTTTTGTTGTATTTTCTTCTCGGTTTCACAGACAGTATCTCGTTCTGTGGCGGTCGCCTCTTCAGTCTGTTTGCTCGTGTCCTGAGTTTGTCATTCTTCGTCATGAGGGGAAGAGTCCGGGCTGGACTCGTCCTCTTCCTCCACAGGTTCCGTTGGCAGCGTGTCGCGGCGAGTGAAGGCCGCCGCCAAGGTCACGCTAAGCCGCGGTTTGACGGGTGCCATCTCCGACAGCCCAATGTTGTTGCCACGAGTTACAAGCGTCGTCTTATCCATAATCTCTCCGCTGTGTTTGGATACGACGGCGTCGAGAAAGTCGTATTTGTGTGACAGCTTGCCGCTCTCGAACAGGTACTTCGCCAGGTAGGAGACCGCAACGTTACCCAAAAAGGAGGCCAGCATGGAGACCGTCTTAAAGGGGAACTTTTGGACGACAATTTCCTCCATTTCTCCGGTCATGTGATGCAACCGCTGTTCGGTGGTCCAGCCGGGGTAGTAAATGAAAGGGGGCAGCTGCAGGTAGGGTTCCCCTCCGCCGATACGCAGCAGCATGCCGAACAGGTAGGCCGCCACCGAGCCGTACGTGTTGGTGCCTTTGACAAAGAGCACGCTGAGCAACTGGGGGAAGATGATGACGTAAACCAGGTCGGAGCTCAAGTACCAGAGGCCATAAACTGTCCCGGTTACCAGCGCCATCAGCGTGGCCAGACCGCCGAACACAAAGATAGTAATACGCATCACCCACACGATCTCACGGTCCGAGGCCTGAGGGTTACAGGGACGGATGGAAACGAGGTTATAACACACACACACACAGATCAACCAAACGCGGACTGATAAATAAGACTTCTGCATGCTCCAACAGAACCACAGAGGCACTGACCGACTGTCTGAACGCCAGCTGGTAGATGTTCCTCGCAAACATGGAGCTCGCTGAAAGGATGGAGGAGTCTGCAGACGACATGACAGCTGCAGACACCGCACCCAGGCCAAAAAAGGAGACGAACGGGGGGCACAGATGTTGGAGCACGATGGGTAGAATCATGTCTGCTTCGTCTTTGTCTTTGGGAGCAATGGCACCATAAGTTGTCTGGTTCCAGTCTGGGTCATGGAGAGATTTCATACGCAGGAAATTTAGACTTCCAGTACGTGACAGTACCTTAATTAGTCCCTTATTCATGAGTACATTGTTAATATATATAATTGTACATTATTTATATATGCATTATGTTATGATATGATGACACAGATAAAATATAATCCAAAACAAGCTTATCAGTTTTTGAGTGGAGTGGAATTTGTGGATTTTATTACATTACAGTACAAATGAACTTCACTAACTGGTAATATTACATGTAAAAATAATCCATTTTGTTTTCGTTCTTTCATTTTTTCTCTAGCCTATATTAATTTCAATGTCATAGATTTCAATGTATATCCATTTATGTATTTATTTCCAACAATAACGTAGAACAATACAAAGGTTGAAGCCTGCGTGGTAAATTGAGATATGTTGGCAAATTTGTCAAATTAGTTACATAGTTCTTCACGGTTCATGGTTACCAGATCAACACAGAGCTGATGAGAAGTCAGTCGTGGTCCAAGGAATTTGATGGCAAAAAATGTAGAGATCAAACCTCTAATTTGGTCCCTTGCCTCACTCTCATGTAATATTTACACAACCAGTGTGGTTATTAAACGGATTGCTGCTTCATTATGGATGAGTTGAACCAGCTGCTATTTACCAGACTCTCTCAGATCTAAGGGCAACACAGACCCATCCTGAGACACCGTGAAAACACACACACACACACATACACACACTCACGTGTATGTGTGAGAGCACGTGAGCCATCTAACCTGTGGAGGCCCCGATGGCTCCTATTAGCACCGAGGGCACAGCCATGACGAGGCAGCCGAACGCAGCCAGGAAGGAGAGGACCTGGGCGTAGGTGGCCGAGGAGGCAGACAGGACCCTTTGGAAATACACCTGCCACGGGATCCCCCCGAGCATCTACGGGACAAACAGAAACCAATACATCACATCCTGTCGACTCAAGCCCCCACATAGAGGTTTGAATTGAGCAGTGCAGCTCCTCAGGCCCTCACTTATGGCTGGACTGAGCAGTATGATTAAAAGTTATTTATGTTTCTAGTTTATCATGATCAATTTGTGTCGAAAACATAAAAAATAATGACTGCCTCATTTCCCTGAACCCAACGCTACGTGTTAGACTATCCTTAAAGTTAGAAGCTACGAGCAGTAAATCATTCACAGCTACATCATCATCAGGATTCAATCATCTAAACAAATATTTAATACCAAAACCAAATATTTCTCTACAAGTCTCGACAGAAAGTGTGGAATAAACTGGAGAGAGACATAAATTATCAATGGTTACTGAGTTTGTATTTTACCAGGAGGCAGAAGTTGTCAATCCAGACCCAAGTGTCGCCCTTGCTGACGCTGCCCCTCCAGGGTGCCTGGTACACTTGCTTTACTGCAGAGACAGTGATGTCTGACACCGCTGGGTTGCCCAAAGCGAATGGAACGCTGATCCACTGTAGCCACCAACAGATACAATACACACAAAGTCACAAACCAGGACAAACGTGTGTGCTGCTTGATGATTTCAATGTGACAGTGATAAAAGTGATTTGGTGCATTTTAAAAGGAAATCAAAGTAGATTCGCAGTGACAAATCTACTTGAGAGTGTTCAGCACTAACCTACCAGGCCCAAAAAGATACAGAAGAGCTGCACGACGTCAGTGTAGGCCACAGAGTACAATCCTCCAACCAGGGTGTAAAAGATCGCAATGAGTGCAGAGATAACCACGGACATCTTAATATTGATGTCCACGATTACACTCAGAGTGGCACCTGAAGTCACCGACAAAGAGATGGACACACATTCAACACACGCACACACACACACGATGATGTTATATGCATTGGGTCGTGCAATGAACTTACCAAGGGCGGATAAGATGGCAGCCGACCAGAAGATCTCACCCATGAGTGCAGGTATGAAGAGCAGGCCGCCCATACGTTTCCCATAGAGCTGCTGGAAGGGGTCCAACATGGTGACGTAACCACGGGAACGCATGGGCTTGGCGAAAAAAAGACCCCCTGCACCAAGAGTGGACAGGGGACACATTGAGATGCTTCAAGGTGAGGCAGCCATTCCATAAACTGAATCCTCATGTATATATTTATTGTTTTATTTTGTTTTTCAGAGTTCTTGTATTGTAGATGGAATGACTGGTGAAGGTTCAGTTCTGACTCCCAAAGATAAAAAAATAAATCCTGGATATTACATCTAATGTAAGATCCCGATTAGACATCATCTGACATATTCATGCTCCACTCACCCACAACAAGACTGAGAGCGTATCCAAAGGGGGCTTGTGCCCAAGCCAAGCCAAAGTCTGGTAGATACACGTACTCAGCTGTGCCGTTGATGTACCCTCCTCCAACCCAGGTCGCTGAAGTCATGGAAACAAAAATCAAAAGGAGAAACATTAGATATGGGGAATGTGAAAAAAAAAAAGAATTAATCAAGTAAACCGCATACAAGTGTGAGAGGAAAGTCAAACACCGTTGGCTGCCTGACACATATTGAACTGTAATATGAATACATTTGAAAACATCCTTTAATATTCTCGAAAGTACACGCAAAATAATGAACAAAAAACAAATACAACAGCTGAACGCAATTAAAAACAGATACATTCAAGAGCGGAGATCACCGTGATCATGGTTTAAAATTAACCGGTACAATACAATAATGTTTACTTTAAGGTGTGTGGAAAAATGGCACAAGCAAGGAAAAATATTTAAGCAGTTTTTCCCAAAGTTGGTGCCAAACACTTTAATAATGAGACCGGTTTGATAAGTTGAATAAGCACTGCATGATGTCATGTTTCCATTTAAGGCTTTTTAAATAAACAGAAACCTGTCCCGTCCTACTGTGAGGGTCTTTGAAAAGCCTCCAAACCCCCACCTGTCATAGTAAATCCACCGACGAATAACCCGATGTCTCTGCCTCCGACCATGATGGTTTCGCTCCGGTCGGTGCCCTCCGCCTGGCCCGAGTTTTTGTTCTTCCATGCCGCCCAGATTCCCACGAAGAGGATCAGAAGATAGAAGAACGCGATAGCCACAAGCCCCTCTACATGGATGGTCATCGTCGCGCCGCTCTTCCGCTAGGAACGGGATGGCATGGAGACCTGCGTGGCGCACAGACTGCCTCAATCACTTTCTTTGACAAAAACCCCACAAAGTACAAAGAAACCCCAAATATTTGACATTTTAAGTTAAAAAAATCCGAACAGATTCCTGCGTCGAGCTGAACAAAAACAGACGAGGGCGAATATTCGCCTGTTTTGGTTCATTTAAGGCGAAAACTGACAAAAGCTCCGAAATAATTAGATCACTTCGTTTTTTCTCTTGGTTCTGTGATTCTGTATGAAAATATGTAACGGTCAGGATTTGTTAAAATTTAACATCGCAACCGGGGTGGTCCAAAAGAGAGGAAGTCCTCTCCTGATTTACACGGGTTCGTGCGCTCTTGGGGAAATTACGCACGGAGCTCATGCAGCGTTTTAAAAATAATAAATGACTTTTATGGATAGGTTTTTCTTGGAAAACACTTGCCAGGTCTTGCACTATATCATCAAGATAAGGAAGGTGTAAATTATTCGAAACGAAAACTGGAATCACGTGTTTGTATTTCTTTTGGTTAAAATATAAACGCATCATATCCAATGCGCACTCATGTAAATAAATTTCACAAATGCATTACGGTGATCAAAACGTTTCCATTTATATGTATTTTTTTAATCTATTGATACAATCTTTAACAGATTTCTCGTCGTCAGTGATTGGTTTTGTTCAAGCATTTTCCTATCAGCTTAGTTGCGCGTTAGAGCCCAAATTGCGCACAACGTCCAAACTGTGATCTTCTTAAACTTCAAGATGCCCTGATGTAAATAACATTACAACAAATGAATTGTCAGTCAATACAAAGTACACTAAGATCAAATGTAGACTAATGCCTTTCACATTTACGGCCACTTTTTAAAAACTTACCTCAAGTATTTCTTTATTCAGTCATGTGCTGGGGGCACCTGAAGCAGAAAACACCCACGGACAGGATGAAGAGCTGCGTCCTCCGCTGCACCCTGACGAGCCGAGGAAACCTTTGGAGGAAGTCTCCCGTGTCACTTACCGATGTTTATATGGGGGCAGGAGCCGTGAGAGGACCGCCGCGCACGTCAGAGAACCCCACCGTCTCCCTTAACGAGCGTCTCCGTGGGAACACGTCACTGATGGGCCCTTCTGACTGGACGGGATTGGGAAGGGTGAGGGGTGAGATTCATTTAATCAATAACTGGAAGCATTTATGGCTTTTTTCCTCTTTGAGACACCGGCTGAATGAAATGACGTGGTTATCAATATGGGGACGTCAGTTTTTACAATATGAAACAACAGATCATGCGTGGGCAGCGTTTAATGCAGCTGTTTTCCCACCTTACATAACTGTCCAATTACGTATGAGTGGCGCTTCCAAAAAGGCCTTTTTGTCCGTTGTTCAAGCAATTAACTTGGTGTGTCTTTGCTTTAAATTGAAGGAAACAGGAGCAAGCCCCAAATTTCTTCATGAAAATTATGATTTAAACGCAATCTCAGATGGAATTAATCCCATTTCAGGTATAAAATCCTACAACGTGGCAAAACTGGAACAATTAAATGTTTAAAAGTCTGCCTGCTTCTTTCACCCGGTTCACCTGGTACATCAATGAGCAGTGTGTGTGTGTGTGTGTGTGTGTGTGTTTAATGGCCTCCTCTGCCTGGAGTCCTTTAATCTGGAGCCACTCTTGTCAAAACTGACTGCCGTCCAATTAGGATGAATCCTGAGCAGCGCGGAGAGCGGCAGAGATTTAATGACGTACAGCAGTTTGGCTTTATGAAGAATCCCCAGAACGCATGGACACACACACACACACACACGTGGGTTATGAGGTCGTTATTGACAAAAAACAAACAAAAACAACAGACAGACTCCAGGTAGGGAGTTTAATTCATTTGGTTTACTAAAGCTGCACGAGGCTCCATTCAGGCAAGGCAATCTGACCGTTTGAGCACCATATACAGCGACTCCATCCACAAGTCTGCCCACGATGACGTCATATACGCTACCCGAGTTTCTGATGATGCGTGTGTTTCCCCCTGGGTACGCCGTTTGCTCCAAACCCCCACAGATATTCAGCTTAGGTGAGCTGTACGTTGACTACTATGTTTATTGCATTGTTATACATATGCAGGAGGGAATGGAACTTCTGGAGCCCAGTAGGGGGCGGAAATGCGTCACTAAACTGGTTGGCCGACCGCCAATAAACAAACAGACAGGCAGACTGTCTGATTAAGATGGAAGAAGATGGGTTAGAAGATAGATTGTCTATTTGGGCATGATGACGGTAACTATGTTGTCAAATTAATGTCCTTTTGATTTACTTTAATGTTTGTTTGGTCTCCATGCGTGACAGTCACAACATTTTCATATTCAATCAAAATCAGCATAAAGATAAGTCTGTAAATACTTCTTGGTTTCCAAATAACTTCATCATCATAGTGCTGCCAACAAGAGTGATCCTTAAACTGGGTACTTTTACTTCTAGTACTTTTTCCTTCACTGATAAATATTTGTGTTGTCAGCACAGTACAATCAAACATGTTGTAAGATGCTATTTGTCTTGTAAACTTGAATGTGGATTCCATGTTCAAGTAACTTTAAAATCTATCTCGGATTTGATTTTGCAATGTCTGTGGCCTTACCATTGTGATGGAAATGATACTTTTTCTGCTATTTGTGCTCACTGATTGGAAAGCTCTGCAAAACATAGTGAGATAAGGACGGATGTTTGGAATAACACTCTGTTCCTTTCCTGACCTGCTCTGAAAGAAGTTGCTGCATACTGTAGATGTGCGGTGTGGGAAGAAGATATCGCAACCATTCACAAGTGTTAGAAAGCCTAGCAACTCATGAAAGCTCTAAGGGGGAGTCAAAGATTGCTCAGAGATCTTATTAAATTAGTAAGACGTGTTATCGTGCAGGAAGGAAGAAACTATGAGATTGTACAAATAATATCAACACCGTGATGATTCAAAATGACGTACGACTAAGGTGCATCGATGTCCGTTGTGTCAAGAACACAATTAATTATTGTGTTATCTCAAGATAACCAAAGATCGTTTCCTGTTACATATAATGTTCATCAGAGAAACAAAACCACACAGTAAGACCTCAACCTAGAGTAACATAGTGTATCTCAAGAAAACAAACGTAGTTTTCTCGTGATAAATTAGAGCGTTATCTCAAGAAAACAAATTTTGTTATCTCAAGATATCAGAAGAATTTACTCATGATCTCAAGATATCAGCATTACAAAAATTATCACAAGCACGGCCGTTCTCGACGTCTGTTGTTTTCACAATGCTTATTTCTCAAATATGTTTTTTCATTCCCTAGGCAGTACTGGAACACATCAATAACCCATTCTACTTAAATAACTGACAATCCAATGGAATGCCACTTTCTCACCATGTTTAAAAAATATTTAAAAAAAAACATTTTTTTATTTTCTGTCATGTCTGTGTTGTTCCATATTCTGTAAATTCTTCTTAGCTTACGTTCGGGTGATCCATATCTGGTAGCTTCTACCGCATCACATTGTCTGTAAAGGTCAGTTTATGGAGTTGGACCAAGAATAGGCCTTCCCACCTAACAGACGGGATGGAATGTTTGATCCTTGGTTAGAGAATTGTATCAACATGAAAACACAAAAATACTCCACAAATAGTTCTTTGCTCTAACTGCATAGCTGCAATAGATGAAAAGGATGTTTTGAGTGAGTGAGTGAATGTTTGACAGTATATTGGAGCAAGTAAATTGAGCAGTGCCAAAGGATTCAAGGACGAATGAACAGCTGCTACTGGCAGCGCTCAAGATGTGAGAGACGAAGAGAGAGCGAGAGAGAGAGAGAGAGAGAGAGAGTGAACCTAAAGTTAGTGCAAGTGTGATATATGCTACACCATATGTTTGGAAAATGGATAATGATGCATTACTGTAATTTAAGAGTGGTATTGATAAACAATTTAACATTATAAGGAAGATGCAAGTCATTTGAGTCGTATAATTTATCTTCAAAAAAGCTTTAATAATATATTGTGTACAATGTTATAATTAACATCTCATTATATTCACAAGTGACATTTAGATTCTATCGTAACAAAGTTGGCATAATATATACATACAGTAACACAAAGTGGTGGATGTCTATTTCCTCGCCTTGATTTTGAAACCGAATTTTGCTCTCAATACCCAATAACATGTCTTCCATTTACGAATTGTAGCAGCCACAAAAATATAAAAATATAGGTAAAAGATAATGTTGTAACTGCAACATACAGACAACTACAGTGATCAGAATGCACTGAGTGCAACATACAGTACTCTCCCACTCCAGTATTTCGTCTCTGTTGTTTAGTGTATATTAGCTTTCATCATATCCTGTAACCAGTCGACCCCCTCCTGTAAACCTTCTCCTTTCAGAGCATCGCTGGAACTGAAACACATTGACAAACTGATATTAGAGAATCATTTTGCAAAGCAATTGTACACTCAAATATGAAAATTCTATGATTATCTATTCCCCCTTGACAGAAAATATTTGTTATTGATCCCAATTATAAACACCAGCAAGTTTAATGTGTCAACTACAAGCTATAAGCAATTGCAAATTCATTGCAGACGGTGCTAATTTGTGCACTTCCACCAATAAACGTGAATGTAGAGTAATATGCAGTCAATCAGAGAGGTTGTTTTCAACTGCGTCCCAGTATGGGTATGAATAGACAGCTATAGAACAAAGTACAGATGGAGCTGATGCACAATTCTCCGAAATAATCACCAGGCACCGGAGAATTGAAGGAGGCAGACAGACCCTGACCTTGAGGGTGCAGGGGAGCTAATGGACTCTTGGATGGTTTAGACCGAACTATTTGGATTTTACATGGACTGTCTGTCTGTCTGTCTGTAAGAAAAGGCACCAAACATATGAGGAAGAGTTCACCGGGTAAAACTGTCAATACTTTTAGGTGTTTGTTGATGCACATAATCATTGCTCTGCTGTAACCTGTAAAGTGTGTGGTATTTGGACAGTAAAGTCTGTGTAATATGTTGTACCTTAGCACTTATCAGTGCATCCTTTAAAATTTGTGTGGTATTTTAAATGGATTCTCTGGGAGTGTGACTAAGTTGTGTGCCTGTGTGTGTTAGACCGGTGATAGACTGGCAACTTCAGAGTGTACGCTGCTTCTCGGCTAATGACCGTTGGGATATTGCGACCCAGGAGTGGATGAGCAGGTAAAGAAAATGGATGTTACTCAGCACTTCTGAAATGTATGACCTGCAGCTGGATGAATATTTCACTTAGGGTTGAAACATTTTTTAAATACTGAGATTTCAGTGTATAAGTGTGTATGCTGTTTGTACTGCATTCTTGCAGACGCAGGCATACAGACACACTAAGTGAGCAAATGAATGCCTGTGTGTGTGTGTGTGTGTCCATACCAGATGTGCCAGGGCTTGTCTTTGATGTTTTCCAGACCGAGGACCTGTGAGACCTTGACTGATGACAGAGCGTCTCTGACATCCATCTTATTAGCGAAGAAGAGGATGGGGATCCTCCTGTGTTTAATATCTGTAGCGAAAAACAAAGTTTTAGTATCACAGACACTTTGATGTCATTTAACTTATATGGTAACAGGAGTGAGTACAAAGACAAAGCTGTAAGTTGTTTCAGTTGGCAAATCAAAAGGTATTCTAGTTATTTAATACTGACATTCATCTGCAACTACCACATAGTCTAGTCAGTAAATGTCCCCAGATAGTGGCACAACTGCATCCTTTTACGGAAACATTAGTTGAAATATACTGAAATACATTTCTTTACCTGGATGGTTTAATAAAGTGTCCATCTCTTCTTTGGCTACTACCATCCGCAGCTTATCCGCACTGTCAATGACAAATATGATGGCCTGACACTCCCTGAGGAACACAAGATCACAGGTGTCATCATGAAACCCAACAGGCCAATATTTTATCACAACACGCTGGGCCTCATTCATCAACAGTGAGTACAATCTAGTTAAGTTGTAAACGTTTTCTTCAAGTTATTTTATTTAATATTCGTTAAGATATACAAAGAAGCCATGAAACCTTTCAGGGCTGCAGGAGTCACAGTGTGTCATACAACACACTGCTCGTCATATGCACCACTGTTCCCATGGACCCTAAAAGTCCAAAGATTTTAACATTATATTGGCATCCTGGATTCATGGCCTTTCTTTCTGGGATCATTTAGATCCCTAAATTCCATTCTGGAATTCAGTCTGCTGGCTTTTCTTCCAGTGCTTCTGTGCTGTTGGGTGTTTTTCCAGAGCAATACACAGGTGCAATAAAATTATGCCATTTCATTTATTCTCATAACGGCACTTGAATGCACGTCTTACATTTCTGCCATGGTACTAGCCAATCATGTCTTGTATGCACATTTCATGAGACAGACATGTGCATTTCTGATTTTGTTCATACATCTGCTTGTATGCAAAAAAGTAAGAAGAAGTCCCATTTTGCACACTCACTTGTAGTAATGTTCCCAAAGGTTTCTGTATCGACCTTGCCCAGACATGTCAAACACTGTGAAAGACAGACTGTACGAAAAGAAGAAACAGGTTAAAAATGACAAGACCGTTGTAATATCATGCCTACTACATCATTACAGCCAGGGAGAGAAATGAAATTGTCTCTTGGTCAACCATTTGGATGTTGCAGTTACCTGGAGGTCTTGAACTTCTCAACGCTGAATCCAATGGTTGGGACGATGTCTTGTGTTCGAGACTTTGAGACAAATTAAACACGGTTTTATTGAAAGTACGAACACATAATAGAAACTAAAAAGATGTTCCAGTTTAATAGGCACCTCTTATGGATGTGCATATACAATCAAGCAATGACATTCCATATACCAGAATGATGCTGAATGTAACATCACTTACATTGGAGGGTTTGAGTTGGTTTATGATGGTGGTTTTTCCACTGTTGTCCAGACCCAAACACAACACGTTCACCTCCTTCTTCTTCAACCCTAGCCATCCTGCTAGCTTGTCAAACAGCCCCATTGATCTAAGAGAAATACGACATATGTGATTTGATATTTTAAGTAACACTGGTCATTTAAAACAAACATTTAAAAGCACAGATATTAATCCTGCAAGTATGTGTATTTATTAAAATATAAACATAGAACGTATACATTTTGTTTCTTAAAATATCTTTTAAAGACTTTACGACTGTATAAAAGTATAACAGCTTTAGTTAACGCCGCTAATCTACAGGTTGCACTGTAATTAGCTCACTGCTATCTAATGCTAGTTAGTTAATCTCCTGTCGTTGCTACCAGGTAGCATCAGCTAACCTCAAAACAGTAATACTTCGCGACATTTTACGTATCTTTTACCGAAACCTGACTTAATCCCAACCGCCAGCAAATATCGCGTCTTTTGCAAACCAATCAGATAAACGGGAGACTTAAAAACATTAGAAACACGACACGATAACGCATTTAATGGGTGTAGCATTAGCTAAGCAGCTGACTGTATGGCTAATGCTAGCTTCTGTTCTCTTCTCATCACTCCAAGACGGCTGGGATGAACTTACATGTATTTATCCTTGGGATCTGACTTTCGCGATGTAGTCAACAAGCTGACATTAATATCTTAATGTAAATAGACGATCAAAGCCTCGTTTCATTCATCTCTCCACTCCTCCGCCTGTCTCTCCTGCCCGTTGCTTAGAGACGAGGGGGCGCTGACTCATGTTTGCCATCTAGTGGGCAATTGTGAAACAGCAGCAAAGCCAAATGACAGCAGTATATTACTGTAAAGTATAGTAATGGAAAGATTCAATAAATATAGATACACGACAATATTTGACACATTAACACAACATTCTACCCAATCTCGTGCATCATATATCATACTTAATATTAACAATATAAAGCATAAAGGTGCCTCTCTCACAACACACACACCCACAATGCCATTGTATTTGACTCTATACTGCCTGTCATCTCTGCTTCAGTCTGAGCATCTGTTTGACAAACTCACCTGACAAATCTTCATGTCCACAAAACGTGCTGGTCACTTGAGTGCCAATGAAGTGGACCCTATATGCCTGTATGAGTGTGTGTCTGTGTATGAAAGAGAGAGAGAGAGAGAACAAGGTAGAGACAGACGGCAGAGACTGAAAGTATCCATGGCTTTAAGTCCATAAGTGATCATATGTAATATGGATACTTGTCAGTGTGTGTTTACTGTATGTGATTTGTGTGAGTGTCTGCATGTGTCTGTATTTGTTTAGGGAATTCAACGCAGTAGCCAAATTACAAAATATTGTTCTGGTTGACGTCGATCCAAACCACAAAGTTTTAAAATTGCTTGCAATAATTCAAATTTGTACATTGCGCCTGAGGTGGTCAAAGTGTAACAGAAAGAGAAAGTATTAAAATGGGGTAGTTTATTAAGGAACAAACATACCGAATAAAACATACAACTTCCACAAGACATTATGTACAACAAATACTGCATTATCATGAGGGTAGAACATACATTTTTATAAAAACCTTTTAACATTCAGTGGTCTTCAGTTCATAAATCAGGATTGTGATCATTCTGTCAAACTGTTTCTGGTGAATCAATTCATAAATCAACAAGTTACCCACTCTTTCAAACCTTTGAATATTATTATTTTACAAAATGTGATTAATCTTTGCTAATTCCTTGTGGAGTATATATATATCTATATATATATCATTCTGTATTTCCATTCTTAAAAAAACACATTCCATACCGTATCATATCTTATCATACCATCCCATATATATCCACATCTTCCTCTCTCTGGTCATGAGGTAACAGAGACCATTCAGAGTGTATAGAAATCTTAAGATTGTCACTTGGAAGTGTAAGAGGTATTGGTGGACACTTGAATGGACACTAGAGAAAATGAGTCCTATATTCAAGTGAATACTAGTATTTGCTGAGATACAGTAAAGAGGCCACAGCCGGCCAAAGCTGACAGAGGTTTGTCGTTGTGGAGGCTGCACTGATAATGATCCGTAAGATGATGAGTGTATATTAATTAGACCACATGGGATCTAGCAGCGGACTGCTCCCGGATGAGCAGTGGGTGGTGTCTGCTACACCTAACAGTCTGGTGTTTGGTGCAGGTAGTCGAGTGATGATGTCAAGCAGCTGTGGTCCAGTTCAGTGTGAGAGCTGAGTCTGTCTTCGTGCAAGGGTCTCACACCTGAAAACCACTCTGCTGGATATGGCAAAGCTGCAGGCGGAGAGACTGTATGCTGCTTATGATTCTCCTCTGGTGACCGATCAAACAGACTCCAATACGCCTGATGTCACTAGTGGAGAGAAACAGGATTTAATGTCTTCACTTCAATCTGAGATGTAAACAAATATGATTCTACTTCATTATTATCTTCAACAGACACACATGTATGGGAGAACGCAACACCAGCTTGGGTAATGATAAGACAGTTGTGAAGACAGCAAACACGATCAGTTGGCGTTTAACATCATATTGAAAACTCACTCTATCACGCTATTTACGTGAAGTCAAACCTAAATGATGAAAGCAGCAACTGAAGCCAGGATGCAGTAATAATATGTCAGTAATTCCATACGCTTAAACTTTGATAATACTTTTGATAACGACACAAACATCTCCAACAAGGTTTCAAAAAATTGCACATATTAATGTTTTGTAACTCAAATGTTTACATAGAAGAATATAATCTCATTAATCTTTGACAATTTACCAGATTTTAGTGTGGGTGTTTTGTATATACACTCAACGATAACATGAATATCATTATGTACATTTTTGTCTGCATGTACACATTTGTCTTTTTTTTTTTACTCACTCTATAGTCATGGTTGAAATAGAATCCAGTGTTGTGTAACCAGCTGCCAGGAAGTTGCTCTTATACTGGCTCATTTTGATGGAGTCAAGCCAGTCGCCGATTGAAATGAAAAGAGGATAGTCTGGCATATCCTCTGGAGACTCAGGGAAACTGAGAAGACAAAGAATGCAAAAAATTAGGGATGTAAAGAGTCAATTTAGCAACGTACTGTACACTCAACAATATGCAGATCACATGTGACATCTTCATATCTAGGCCCAATGTAGACCTCGCATTAATATGAGATCCAGGTTCGTTATCAGGATAACGAGATTGTTAAAAGAGGCGTGAGAAAGCCTGTAGTTTCAATTCATGGTATTGAGTGCAAAAATCCATTCCATTTATAATTTATAAAGTGAAGAAAACACATTATCATTGTCTACTCATGGCACTGAAAACAGGAAAGACTTTAAAAAGTCTTTGGTCAAACTCTCGCATAAGGGATTTGAGAGTCATTTGCTGAAAATCTTTTAATGCACAAAAGTAACAGATTCGCTGTGTCCTTCTCAAGGAGTTCGTATTTGTGTTGTGCGTCTCGTCAGAGGATGGTTTTCTAAAAGCATACATCATGAATGCAGGTATCTGACTGAAATCTAAAATAAATATTTACTCAGTGGAGGATTGCTCTTCCCAAACAAGGCTCATACTCATAGACATCCTCGTCTAGGAGTCATTCTAAAAATGTATGGTATGCTTTGTATAATCATAGAATGTAGCGTGAAGACTTCTGCTTCATGGGTTTAAACATGCAAAGTTAAAACTTGATCTAACCTCTGTGCATCATTCACCAGAGTGAGAAGACTGCTGGGATTGAGGATGAGTTTATCCATGAATGACAGTATGTCGTTGAAGTGTGGCCGCTGCCCAGGTTGCTTCTGCCAGCAGTGCAACATCAGCTGGTGCAGCGCCACAGGGCAGCCCATTGGTGCGGGTAGACGGTAGCCCTCTTCAATTGACAAAATGACCTGAGATGAACAAGAAGAGGAGGAAGATATTTGGACAAAATGGTTACTGGTGCAAAGTATAATCCTTATACAAGACACAAACTCTGTTCTCCATAACACGGTCAGCAGCTTACATCTTGATTGGACATCTCCCAGTAGGGCCTCTCGCCATATGACATCACTTCCCACATGACAATGCCGTAGCTCCATGTATCACTAGCTGAAGAAAACTTGCCATAAGCAATCGCTTCCGGTGCTGTCCAGCGTATCGGTATCTTCCCGCCCTGACAAAACACACACTACACCTGATAAGAAGATGTTCTGAAATTACATGCATCATTATATCAGCTCTGGTTATCAGCAGCATCTTTCTGCCTGAAATATTAAGCCCACACTTACTGTAGTGGTGTACGCTGCCTCAGTGTCATCTTCCAGAACTCTGGACATGCCAAAATCAGACACCTTACAGATCAGGTTTTCATCCACTAAAATGTTACGAGCGGCGAGGTCTCTGTGAATGTAACCCATATCTGACAGGTAGGTCATGCCTGCCGCGATGCCACGCAGCATGCCAACCAGCTGGATCACGGTGAACTGACCATCACGTGTCTGGAGAGACAGGGAGATGGCAGATAGGATTTAAAGAAGACTTTCATGTCAGGATGCAGAGTGTCAGTCAGTAAGCATGTGTACATCTCACCCGAAGGAAAGAGTCGAGCGCGCCGTTTTCCATGTACTCCACTACGATCATCACCGGTCTGCCTGGAGAAACGGCAAATTGCGTGTTGACTTCAGTCAAGACGTGAAAGAAGAGCATAAAGAGAGGAAGACCAGCACAAACACACACACACACAAATACACAGCTTACTCTTGGTGACCACTCCTTCAAGCCTGATGATGTTGGGGTTGTTGAACTGTCCCATGATTGACGCCTCGCGCAGGAAGTCTCTCCTCTGTTGCTCCATATATCCTCCTTTAAGTGTCTTTATTGCTACAGCAATGTCACTCCTCCCCGGTATACGTAAACGACCGCTACACACTTCTCCAAATTCACCTGCCGGATACACACATTTAAAGACAACTCCACATTACACTCACAAAGGCCTGCATCATCTCTCTCTAGATCTTTAGATGGTGTAAACCCCTGGGACACTGGTTTTTAAATGTATTTTAAATGGAGAAACCAAGTAACTTCTATTATCCAATTGATGGCATTTTATAGCACATTTCAAGATAATTAAGAAGACTTTGGATAAATTTAATGGGCCTTTACACATGAGTGAACCATTAATAATTGAGTGTAAAAAAACAATACAAATTAAGAAAAGGATCCGAAAAGATCCATCATTACAGCCTTTACCTTTTTAATATAAGGTTTATTTTTAATTTCCCCCAAAAAGTCACTTAATTTGGTATGTGTGTCATCATTTTATACTCATTTCCTCAAAATGTGTCCTTTTATATTTGTTGGTATTATTTTGGTTTTTCATGTTTGCACAGATGGGCCCAGTTAATCACAAGTTAAAAAAAAGAGTATAGAATAATAATTTACTGTCTTTCTTTCTATTCTCATGGGGATGCAAAGTATAATTTTAGATCTGATCAGAGAATAAATAATCTCGTCTTCTACATGAGGTGTACGCTGTAGTTTGTGTTGTAGGCACCCCCTGCCTCCACCAGATGGCAACCACGACACAAAAACGAGGAAGAGGAGGGCGCCTTCATAATTATTCATCAGCTAAATAGCAGAGACAATCTGTTCAATTTAATGAACCAATGAACGCTATTACTCATAGTCAGCAGTGCTGGCTTTCAAAAATGGAGCACTTTACTATTTGACAAACGCTGCTCTGACCTACAACAAATGACTTTAAAAATCTGCCTTGTGAAGAGTAGCTGTAAAAATGTAAAAGTAAAACTTAATGGTGCATAACATTTCTTTTCCAATAAAAATGTTGCTCAACATAAAATGGGATCATCGCAATATCGCATATGCCGGTCTGGTAGGAGCACAGTGAAAAAGGCAATAAGGTCTAGTTCAGGATCATGGCCCGCAGTAAATAGCCTCTCAGATTTAGTTACTAACCATGCATTATGAGAATTTATTACACCTGTGCTGTCCTTGAGGTAAAAAGGCCTAATAAATGCCTATATGCACAATATGAATGTATCCGTGTGTGAATATGTGTACACATCTGAGTGCCTGTTTTGATTTCACCTGCACCAATCACCCTCTCGATGCGTATGTATGAGGGTTCGATCTCTTTGGTGAACTCCTGCACAGCCTGTGTGGGGTCTTCGTAAGTGTCAGGGTCCACATAAGTCTTTATTCCAGAGAATGGAACTAAGAGACCGAAAAAAACCCAAAACACAAACGTTAAAACTGTACGAGAACGCAATTCAAGTGAAGTTTATTATTATGGGTTCAACTTGCATTAAAATAGAATAAAAAAAGAAGGAAACTGCATGTCAGAATCGATGTATGCTGCATATATGGCCTTTGTGTGTACAGATATACAATGAGTAAACACACACATATCCGTGTAGTGCAAAACATCAATAAAGAATGGAGTACAACAGAGATGAAAAGAGAAAATATTCCACATAATGAAATTAATGCATGACTCAAAGATACAATTCCTATGTACAGACCTTCATATATACATATTTCCCGCACACATGCTATATACAGTATATATTATATTATACTATATATAGCATGTATACAGTATATACTATATATACGGTACATACTATATATAGCACGTATAGAGTATATACTATATATAGCATGTGTGAGTAGGAAGAAAAGTGCAACATTTACACCTTGTTCCTTATTCATACACTAATTATGATGTACATTACATTAATCAGTTCATTCCACTGTTAACATCTGCTTTATTTTAGAACAATATGTCTGCAGATTGATGCCATCCTACACTAATATACCGTAGGTGTTTTAGTCTTGAAGTGAATCTGCATTTTAAACCCTCTTCAGATTTAATGTGCTTTTGTTACTCGTGGCTTTTTATTCAGGCAGATAATATGATCTGAGAGAGCTTTGTGTTTTGTTCCTCTACATAATTACACCCCTTTGTATCTCCAGCATCAGTTCTGAATTTATTTTCTGCTTTTTTTAAATGCCTTTGTTTGCTACAGTTCTTAATTTATTCAAAAGTCAATGCCAGCATTCCACCAGAAATCCTCCCTGGGAACCAACCGCAAGGGGAACTTTCAATCCGGCTTGCATAAGAATGAAATAACTGGACAACTCCGTCGGTTTGTTGACGTGAGGGATGGTTTGTTCAGTGTGAGCTAAAACGCTAAAAGATAGTTGATTGTATTGTTAGATAACATGAGATTTAATGGGCTGAGACTTATATTAGGGATTGACATGTAGATAAGAGTGGCTTTGGAGGAAGTAATTGGCTTCATATCAGGTTTATTTAAGGTGTTATTTTGCAGGGAGAGAGTGGCGCAGAGAGAAAACGGCCCATAGCAGCACATAAAGGCAGTGCAGGCGGCAGCAGCAGCCAGGTTTTAGAATCCTCCTGTTTGGCTGTGGCCCGTGAATGTTGCTGCAGTAAGCACGGTGTATGACGGCTGGCACAATGATAACTTGAGGCACCCCTTGGTACACCTTGGGCAGATGAGCTGGGGACTTAATGTACTTTATAGACGTGTCAGCTCATATTGTACAGCATTGAAGGCATCTGCTGAGATGGATTTCAGTTTGGAGTCTACTCTCTACCTTTGTCTCTTGGGTGTCTAAGCTCGGCTTTAAACCTTTTCATTTTTTTCAGTTTGTTCAGCCTGCTGGCATTCCCCTGCCTTGGTGATGCCTCCATAACAGCACAGAACAAAAACCAAGGAAGCACCGTGGCAGGCAAGGATTATTATTTAGTTTTTCAAGTATTTGAGGGCATTGCTAATAAAAAAAATTTGTGTCAATACATCGGACATCTTTGTCATATATATGCAAAATGAGAAACAATCCATCTGACCGACAATATAGAAGACGCTGTATACACAGACTGTCCTTGTGCTCTACTGTGTGTGTGAGTGTGCCTGTCTAGGGGCATTTCTATGGCACCATGCCACGTCATTTTTATCCAATTGTCCTTTGTCTTCCTCAGATCACTGAAATTGTTCAAAAAATTGTGTCTAGTATGATTGTTCGATGCATTCGGGGAGCCACATTTGTGCTCCTGCTGGCTTTGAATCGAAGCCTTTTCTGTTTTATACCCCAATTGTGATGTGTGTGTGTGTGTGTGTGTGTCCCCTTTTTCAATCAATAGCTAGGCGTTTTTTTTGTAACTGTAGCACCTTACTTGGGGTAATCACTATAATTTGGAACATGGAATGCTGAAGTTCCCAAAGATTTTCCAAATCCAAAAATGGGGAACTATAAGTGATTACCACAGAACTGACAATGTTACAGCAAATACAGTATCACAGTCACAATGTTAAGATGGATGGACAGATGGACAAACTAAGTAACACACAGAAAACTATCAATGAATGGACAGAATGTGTCCCAAACAAGAGAGCGTCCATTCTTTTCACTGCTAAAACTGTAGTCAAAGTTTTTATCTATTAGTGGAAAAATCCATGCAATCCATAGCACAAACGAGGAAATAAACATCATTTACCGTGTCCGCTGTGAAAGCGTGTTCTCCTCTTCTCCTCTGACTTCATCCTGGCTTTGATATACCCCTGGCACCTGCACAGATCAACCATTTAGCCAGGAGCTATCATCATTTTTTTTTATCCCATTACCTTCCAAAAACACCCCATTTAAGCTTGTTTCTCCTCAGTCGCCACTCGTTCTGTCAATGATCCTCTCAGAGTTTTGTCCTCAGCTCCACAGAGTGAATTCATTAACATCACCGGCAGAAAACAAAGTATCTAACAGATTCTCTGCCCGCGTGACAAAGGGTGAAAAGGCGAACTTTTATACTGACAGGAAAAACTGCCTGCTCCATTTTCAAGAATAGACGAGATTTGTAGCTCTAATAGGCTTTAGTACACAGTACCATTAGGTTTCTGCCTGTAATGCCTCATCATCAATCTTTTAGTTTGCAGGACAGCCCCTTTCCTCTTTTCTACAACTTATTCTCTTACAGCAATTTTTGTTCTAGCCTTCATATCGTCCTTTTCATTTTCTTCGATTTTTCCACCCGTATCCTTCAAATTCAAAGACCCATAAATTAAACATATTCAAGGCTTAGTCTCTCCATAGAGGGGAAGCCGGGACAGAAGTAGCAATCAAACCCACAGTATTCAGCAACAAGACTAATTTGCATCCCAACTGTACAAGCTGTAGAATGTTGCCCTTTGAAAATGTCAACATAATGGAATTCAGGGGGCTAACACTTCACCGATTTCCCTCCAAATGTTTACTTATTCAGAAAAATATAGTTAAATAAAAATCAAACAGCCGTAATCACAGATTCCTGTAGCAAACCAATTCTGTCAGAACCAAGCAGTGAATAGTTAGACTCAGCTGGGCCTGGAGAGAAATTGGAGATAAAGCCTGTTTATTCTGCGCCTGGCACTGTTTTGTCCTATGTGGCCCCTGCCTGGCAGCAAACGAGGATGAAACAAAACATAAAAGCATCCACAGCGCTGGAGTTTCAGCCAGATTAGGCTACACGCAAAAGTGGACTGACTCATAAAAACTGCACTCTGTAATACACACTGAAGATGTATTTAAAGTGTTTATATGGATGAAAGTAAATTTAGAAGCATGTTTTTGTTTTCCGAAGGGGAATTTAGCATCCCTGCACTTTAAATTATGGCACAACATGTGCAGTCAGACGTTCACGTTTGATCTGAGGGATGAAATTTAAAAATGGAGTGAAGGCAGCGAATCGATCTCATAACACACAATAATACGAGAAAACGTCACGATATCGTCTACTCAGTCCAAGCGATTTTCTCTTTGTTTACTGAATACTCTATCTGTCGCCAGTTACAAAAGCCTTTGGTTCAGAGGCAGACTGAAAACACCAGACTGAGCTGCCCTGTGGAAGTTAATGGGATGGAGGAAACTGCTGGTACATGCATTACATGCAGGTTAATTAGGCAGAAAAGTGGTTCAGCCATTTGGAAAATAGGAGTGTCTGCTTGGTGGCAAAAGAGCGTCCATTAACCGACTTCTGACTCTAGTGGGACTCTGGAGATTACGAAAGGAGAGGCAAAGGCTGATTGTAAGCATGCTGTATCTACTGTGTGTGTGTCTGTGTGTGTGTGTCTGTGTGCGTGTGTGTGTTGGGTGGGTCCTTACCGGCCTGTGATGAGGAGGAAGAGGGTAAGGATGACTAACAAGGAGAAACCGCCGACCGATGCAGTGACGACCACCAGAACCTGACCCTGATCAGCCAAATCAGGATCTAAGGGAGAGAGAAGATGAGCACAGCGTCTGTCAGTATTATCAAAGGAGGATGAATTGTGTTACTGTTGCTAAAAATGATTGATTTTCCTGAACAGGTGCATCCTCAGACCTTATCTTTACCTTTGGTATTGTTCTGGCTTTATTTCTCTTCTATCTTACTTATAAATTTAAAATGTTTCTAACTATTCAGCTATTTTGTTATTCCAAAATCTGTTTACCAAAATGTCGTTAGTAGGGAACCTAACAAAACAACTCGTTAAATGCACTCTGTCCTGATGCAGCACAGTTGGGGGTTTGACATTTGGAAATTAGCAAAAAACAGATTGTCCCTGATTGTGTGTTCCACATCAGTTAGTGATCAGTGGATTTTAGCTCATTGTTTGGTTTTTCTAAGTGTTCCCATTAAAATTGAACGAGTTACCCTGAGAGTTACCACAGGGTACAAATATTCCCTGAAGTTTCCCTGAACGTTCTGTCCGGCTGACGCAGCAACTGATGAACAACTGTTAGCTGGATTTCAATGAGGGACATCAGCGTTCGTGGCTTCATCCAGTGTTTCAAAGCCATGTTCGAAAGACAGAACACCTCAGTGATTTACATGCAGGTGCTTCATATGCATATGTAAATTTGTGATACATATGGCATTTGGGATACTCAGCATATTCCAGCAATCACCTGGCAGGTCCTTGTAAATGCAGAGTGCCATCACTTTTCTTAGGCATTGAGGATGAAACTTTTCTTTTCGTTTTATCCTGCACCATCTTCCAATCTAGGTTACCGCGGTGTAAAACAAATTTCAAAAATGTAAAACGGCAGTAAATGTATTTGACTGTATGGAGCATTGTGTGAAAACTGAGGCGCTGAGAGTCAGCATGTATGTAAAATCACATTCCAGCGATAGAAAAGAACTTGCATCAGAAGCAGAAATGCTGTATGGGTGTGTGAGGGAAGACATGCTTTGATTTGCTTTGATTTCCATATTTATCACCTGAGGTGTGTACGTTGTAGGAGGCTGTGTATGTCTGTATGCTATTTCAGAGTGCTATGTGAGCATAAAACCCCCAGTAAGCATGATTGCACGGCCTGATTCAGACCCTTATAAACATCTCAAACAAATGGTTCACACCTAAAAGAGCAACGTGGAGCACTGTTAGTGGTCCATAGCATAAAATGACCATAAAACGTCCTCAGTGTTTAAAAGGATTGTTAATCAACAACTAAAAGCTTTCCAGCCTCCTCCACCCACTGGAATTTTAACACAAATCTAATTTCCCAAATCTTTTTTTTTTTTTTTTTTTTTTACCTTCAGCTCCTGTGGCAAACTCAAAGCTGGGGCTGTAAGCCGTGTATCCGGCCGCGGTGCGAGCTCGGATGTGGAAGACGTAGATGGTGGACGGTCTGAGTCCAGTCACCACCACACTGGGGGTTTTGGTCCGTGTGGATGAGTAACTCAGCTGTGCTTGTTCCTAGCAGAGAGGAAGAAACAGATCATCACACATTTTTGCATAAAGCAGAGAAAAACACATCACTAACGAGCAGATTGATAGCAGAAAAGGTGAAATAGCGATGAATTATGAATGCTAGTCGCTTCCACTTTGAATTTGTGACACTAACGATGCACTTTGTTCTGTGGGAAGTGTCCTCTTTTTTACAGAATTTGCTTTGTTACGGTGATGAAATAGTTTTCCTGTCAACTAATTAAAGCCATGAATCCGGCACACTCAGTCCTTAAAGAGGTTTAAAACCTCGGCCTCACCTTCTCGTAGTATTTGACCTCGTAGTCCACTATCTCTGAAGGCGGCTTTTCCACTTCTGCCCAGGAGAGGGCAATGCTGTTATAAGAGGCCCAGTCCTTCCTCACAGCCCCCACCAGAGAGGGACCTGAAGATGCAGTCAAAGAGCAGAGGGATTTGAGTCAGCAGTGATTACAACCTGTGAAGATTTGTAGTCAGCATTTTAGAAGCGCTACATGATTCAGCCAGGACTCTGTGCACGTATATACAGTATATGTATATATTTATATCTATGTTTAACCCAATTGTGCTGTTTGACGTTCCAGTGAATTTAACTTGTGCAATGTTTGACGCTTAATTCTGGCTTGTAAAAAAACAAAAATGCATCACTTGATGATCAGGTGTGATTGGAAAGTTTGCACAACCAAATTCATTTTACTTCAACTTTCAACTTTTTTTTTAGCTTTCAGATAGAACACCAAACCTTCTAAAATGAATCATTTGGTTCAGATTTAATGGTAGAAATTTAGACATAAGAAGATTCATGACTCATTTTGTCACTCTGTGTGATAAAGGATGATTTTGTACTACAGAATTTTAGGCAAAATTATGGACAAACTTAAACAGAACAATTATATAATCTGTTAAAACTTTGAGATGAATAAAATATGCATTTCTGTGTTGTCATAGATACACACAAGAAAATGTCTAATAATTACTAGTAGACATTTCTGTTAAAATGCACAAATAGGAACACAGATTGGAAGAAAAATAAGCAAGAAAAGTGATGATGCAGACCTGAGCAGCGGGAGTGATTTTTACTGACACTTACGCCTGAGCCCAGGCACGTAACTGAAACACACATTCCAGGCAGATGTAAAAGACAATCTGAGGTGGTTTGGAATGTCAAATGTAAATTTTTACAGATTAAAATGAGTATTCAAGAAATACGAAGGGAGGGCCAAAAACCAAGCATTAGTATGAGGTCAAACTTATCAGACCTATAACAGCTGTTTATGATGTTTGTCATTGTGACGTCTGGAGAGAAATTCTCCACAAGTCTGTAAAGGAGACGCGACATCACATAGCAGTGAATTCAAATATTTACCATTAATTATTCATAACAGCTTGAGCGGAATATGAATGGGTAAAATAATAGATCCCTCTATAGTACACCATGCTGTTTGGGAGAGCGCGGCTGGAATACAAATTCAGTGTCAGATTAGAACTTTCTACTGTCCTCATGTGAGAGAAATGCATCGAGGGTCACATTTCGCGGACGGACGCTTCCTGGAGGTGACGTTCCGACTGTATGGAGGTTAAAGAGTTTGAAGCAGCGGCTCAGCTCTAACTAAGAACTTTTACAGTCCTGCTGTTTGGCTGTTTCAACTCGGATTAAAAGAAGAACCAGCAGAGAGAACATGCCCTTCGGAAGCGTGATTTCAATACTGATGTACACTTGAGGTGCTGGATTTCTGAAAATCTATAACGCTTCACCTTCACATTGCAAAGCAAAAATGTAGACTCTAATAATAGGGGATGAGATCATGCATTTAATTGACCTAAAACACAAGTATTCGGAGGAAACCAATGCCGAATAAACAAATGATGATGAATTCACATGCAGCAAAAACCTTACAATAGCATTTAAATCAATCTGACAACTTTATACAACTAAAGAAATAATCAGTGTGTTGTCGTTGTCTATTATTATATGATCATTAAATGATACAAGCATGAGCATAAACATTTCTGAGCCATACGATAATAAGGTCTTGATGAAAGAAACAAAAAACAAAAATATGGTTTAAAATGTTTCATCGACGTTTGAGTTGTTGGGATGCAAACACCTTTCCAGACCTCCCTCTGCTCTCTCTTTTCTTCCTCATTTGTCACTCTTTTATCGATTATGAAGTAAAATAGCCCGGTTGTTACACTATCAACAATTCCACTGAAATAAGTCGTTTTTCAGATATCGCAATTATCAAATGAAGCAACACACAACGAGCCAAAATGAACGCATAACCTCACAGAGGAATGTGGCATAACCAGATGATACATCTGATGTAATCCATGTTAATCCAAGAAGGACGAGTCATTTCCATGCTGTTGGCAGGTGGTGCATTCACTGAACACGAGACCTGTGGATGTTTTGGGAAAATCTCAAACCTTTCTGCACTCAGGATTTCGGAGATGATGGTTCCTGTATATAAAATGGTGCACGTGTGTGTGTGTTTACTTGTACTTCTATCTCTGTGAGAGGCAATGCAGACCCTGAGAGTCAGGACATTTTTGCATTATTAGAGGAGCTATTTTAGGATAAGAGCTTTGAATTTCTATGTGTGCATGCACGTGTGTGTTTAGGGGAATCGATACACTGGTAATATATCTACCTCTAAGGCCGAGCGGCTCAAAGAGAACAATTATTAACATTACAGTTTAATCAAAATTCACACAGCTAAAGATAATTGAAAATCAATGAGCGCGAGATGGCGTAATGGCAAGGTGAAAAAATAGGTTAACGTTAACCACGTAGGCCGAGAGAGGCAGATGAAGAAAGCGTAGATGTGGGAGAAAGAAAGAGGAGGAAAGAGAGAGTGCATAGGGAGAGCTGTAAAGAAATCCCACGAGGTTGCATCTCCCCAGCATCTGAGCATATAAATAGAATCCAGCCTTATTCCCAGAGCAAGAAGGATGAAAACAGAAGATAATCCATTGGTGAAAAGAAGGAAAAAGGCAAAGAAAAAGAGAGAAAAAGTCCTGAACCAGAACACCACAGAATACTGGGTAATGTCTGTATGCGCATTTTACAATACACACGTGAGAAGTGGGGAATGGTGAGAATCTTGGCACAAGTTCTTTTTAGAAATAAGCACGAAAACGATAAAGGCGCCATTATTGCCTTTCCTAAAAACTCTACAAATTTAAGGTAACTCAAGGTTCACGAGGACGGTTAAACACACGAGAGCCTTTTTATCTAAATCTTCTCATCAAACACAAAACCGCAGTGCTGGATTAATTTGGAAAATGACATTTTGTTTAGCATTCCACATGTAAAATAGCCCAAAACTCACCTGCACACAGTGAGCCGTGTAACAAAAAAAAGCTGAAAACTTGAATACATAATCTGAATAAAAGCACAATTTCCATTCTAATCCTCCATGAATTAAAAACATGCACAAAATAAAACAGACTCCGGCTTCCAAACTCACTTTTGTGATTCGGTGGATCAAATTAATCATTCCAAAGTTCATGCTTGAATGAGCGTATATAAAATAAAAACTGGTAAATACCCAGACAGGGTGGTTTTGACTCAGAGTCATTTCATTATGTTCAGTTTTTGGACCAATGCACAAACACACTGTGATGTTGAACATAGTTAAGGATGGCTACACACACACTTATATCAACAACGATCAATAGATATTATGTACTGTGTGTAATTAAAAAAAAAAATCCTCTGTGCTGGGTTATAATTGAATATGTAAGGTCTTTACATGCTTGTTTTTGTTTATATATTATATTACATATCTGTATATCTATATTATTATTATTTCTACGTTTCTCTAACAAAAGTCATTTTATTTAGTGAGACTTTCTACTGTTTATAAATGGCTCATTTAACGTTTTGCGAGCGTTTTCCCTAACGGATCAATACACATTGAATCCGTGAGCACCAATACCAAAGCAGCAAATACCAAAATTACCATTAGAAATG
>OMNV01009493.1:31013-57840 GCA_900303265.1 Brotula barbata
CATTAGAAATTATCTTATAACAAATGTACATGTTTATCTGAATTTAAAAAGCGACGAAGCCGAGGAACATCTGCAGCTCGGTGAAGGAGGAGATGCCTCGATGATAGTACAGTTTGGGTTCAACTAACAGGCAATGTGCACAAGTAGAGACATACAGAGAGGAAAAACAGAGGAAGGATGAGAGAGAGAGAGAGAGAGAGAGAGAGAGAGGAGAGTGAGAGAGAGAGAGGAGACCTCATTATAAAAAGAAAAAAAAACACTAGTTGACTCAACAGATTTCTGTGTATGTGACCTGCAGATGTTAAAATTCACCACAGGGACGCTGCTGTCACTGAGGCACACAGCGTTCCTGAGCATGAAGCACAGGATATGCCTCTGGAGAAGGCAAAAAAAAAGAATTAAAATAAAGTCATTCCTTCCTGACATTTCTATGAGTATCCAGTGCGATGCAATAAAAAGAAAAAAAAAAAAACAGACTGGGAGAGAGTTAGCACAGGTACAGCGTGTTAAGGCAGTGAATTCCCAATGAGAAATCATTAAACTCTGAATTTGGACTGAAAGAGAGATGTTGGCAATTGTTCCACATACTGTACTTTGGAATTTTGTTTGAATATATAGTACATCAAGTCCAGACAATAAAATGTGTGCGCTGCATACTCACAGAGGCTCCTTTTCATCAGATGAATATATTTGTAGTGCTTTTTTCTTCTATCTAGGCCATTATGTTACTGTGCGTTTATTTATCTGTTTTCCGACACTTTTTCATTTAAAAAAATGCTTTCAACAACTTGAAATTTCCAATTGTTTTCTGTCCTCTCCATCCCCTCCACCACTGCGGTGAACTCGGTGGAATGACTCTTAAGTGGCCAATGCTCTGCTGAGCAATAACCACAGTATATTTTGAGTGAAGTGCAGCTCACTGTTCATAATAGCAGAAGTCATCGTGCTTGGCCTGGTCCGCATTACCGCCTTGAGGGACAGCTGATAACCGGCAGGAAACCAGCATCCCACTGTACAAAGTCAAATTAAGTGTGGACAGTACCTACAAACGGGCAATCAAGCTCGACAAATCAATTTCCAGACAACGCCGTGACTAAGCAGATATTCTGCGGGCTCTTCTGGCGACAAAACAGAACCATAATTTTGGTTTATTATGCTGAAGGCAAAGAACTCTCCGCTCTGTTCAAAAGCTCTATGATCATGCATCTCGTTTAACTGGGCATATAAGTACAACTTATCAAGGTTGCCCAAACACACACAAGCGATCTGGGAGAGAAATGAATAAGTAATTCTGATTAATAGCTTTAGCATAATTAAAAGCATAATGAGGCATTAATATGCAATTTACAAACAGATACAAAGCCAACAGAAAATAAATCTCCCTCCTCTGTCTCCATACAAAATCCAGTTGGTTTCTAATTCTGTCTCTGATTGGCTATTATTCCATCATTGCCATAACAACACAATCCATTATATAAACTACCTCTCAGCATCAGCAATAATTGACAGTGGGCCTGTCCATCATGACTTTGTGCTCACAAACAGTTTACACAAACAAAGATTTCCATTCATTTCTCTCATCTCAGTGTACAAACTGCCATCTCCTTTGTAATTATGAATAATTTTTGGACCAACCGAACACACAGGCTGAATATAGTCGCAGCTCTGTGCGTTTATGACCATTTTAAGGAGAGTATTTTCATTTACTTGCACGTGAGGTCACCGTGAAAAGAGTTCCTTAAAGGTTTTCCCGAGTGTAGTGCTTAAAACAGATATTAAATGTCATGGCGCTTCTTCAATGGCATCTAGAAAGCACTCACGAGGGGCGAAATTTGGCTAATAATACACTGGCCTAAATAGGAAGAAACAAGTACAATAAGCATGATATATTTCTGGATGATTTGCTGCAAATGTTCGCTATATTCCAAAAGAGAAACCGAATCAGTGTCATCTCAGATCATTCATGGTTTTGCATTTTTGAGCCCAACGTCTTTACAGCGATCGGGTGAATGTAAACACGGAGCGAACCCACTATATATGCAGTATATCACATCCAGATGCGGATACATGTAGATTTGCAATTGATCTGAATCAAATTTCCCTTATTAGTCGATTATGAAATAGTCATACTTGTTTTTTTTCCCCATTACTGATGGATTACAAGAAATTAACAACAGAAAAATGTCGTAACTTCTTTTTTTCTTCACTTGCTGTTTCCACATTTCAGTCTGGAGTCACACCAAAATACTCTGGTTCTTCTCTGGCTGCTCATGTTTCACTTTTTCACCAAAATCAGTTTCTGGACTGATCATAACAAACCAACAAGCATCAGGGCCTCCTTGGTGACGGTAATAAATCAATTGATTAATTAATCAAAGAAGTAAAGCAGCTAAACAATAAAAGCAGGTCAGGTTCAACAATTATATGATGCAATTTTATAACTAATCCATTCAATGGCATGTGTGTGTGTGTGTGTGTTTGAGTGTAACGAATGCAAACAGAGAGACAGACAGATTTGGATATGTAAATTGATGTATATTGCTGTGTTAAATGTGTGGGCAGGTGTCAAGTGTGCATGAATTTGTTTGTCTGCTTGTTTGAGTGCAGACCTGGCTGTGTGTGGTGTCTGCCGCACCGAGGTAGTTTGACAAGTTAATCCACTCTAAACATCCTAATGGGAACATCCCCACAGGCTGCTTGTGCTCTCTGCACGCAAGATTTGCATTCCAACTTTATCCCATCACCTGGCAGCCTTTGCCAGGAGAACCTTTTGAATGGACAACGAATATAGCTGTCATCTGGTTGCCATGGCACGATGACAGCCTGTCAGCAAACATGCACCTCAAAAATAATGCCCTCTGTTGAATTCTTTCGGGGCCAAATTACGACAAATGGCTGTCACTTCTCCAGAATGAGCCGATATCTGTAAATCTATTGCTGGCCCCTGTCTGCTTTTGACAAAGAAATCGTTTTTTACTATCTGGGATCAGACTCATCTCATTGATTTGCAATTAGTTGTGATGATTCTGAACAATGTGCCGAACACAAAGGTTCTCTGTACTCTAAATGTTTGCATTTAAAAGCCGTCGAGCTATGTGTCTGAGGCAACTGAATGACTAAAGCCTGAGAATTTGAGTAACGGTCTTTGTTATTGCACATTGAAATCTTCAAGCACACATGCCACAGTCCCCTATCTATGTAAGACTTAATCCTCAGTCCCTGTTTATGGTAAAATGCACATAGATCCCCATCACTTTTACTATCACTCTCCTTCCTTCTACGCTTCAATCCAGCTTCTCCATCAATGATTTGTTCTATCTTCTTTCCCATAGAATGTAGGCTAACAGGCTGAATTTCAGGTGTGTTGTGTTTCCTAATTGAACCCCAAGAAAATGCTGAGTCGGTCACTCTGAGCTCAGGTCAGCCAGGCACTCCTAATGAGGAGTAAGTTCAGGTCACAGGAGCTGTGTCAGCTATTGAAGGGTCACACGCAGTGTGTGATTGACCTGTTGGTACACAAAGCCGAACGAAGAGGCGGAGACAGACAGAGAGAGACACGGGGTGCTGAGAAAGGAGACCAGGAAAATCTGGCTGCAGGGCCTTTTACTGGAGTGCATTATTTTCATCTGCTACAAGCTGCATATATTCATGAGCAGCTGTTAAGCCGTTTGACTACATGTAAGCATGGAAATGTCATTCTTATAATATTTGGGCTTAATTGAGTTTTGTACATTTTATCTGATAATGTCAATCTGTTCGGTAAAAAGAGAAGCAACCAAGTATAGAATACACAAACTGTATACTCAAGTGGATCTCTAAAGTAAAGTACACTTTGTCATGTTTACCCCAAAACTGCAGTCAGACTGTCCGACACCCATGATGCACGGCTTTATTGTATCCCCTGCTAAAGCTGGGAGGTACAGCTTCATTTTTCAATGACAGTAGACACTCATATTACCAGTAAACACAAGGGATCCCGGACCACACCACACATTTGACCCAGACTGGTCCCTCACAACACATACTCAATATCTCCAAGATAACGTTCAGATCCAAGGTCAGTTGTACAGGAGAAGGATGGCAGAGGGAAGAAGAGGAATGAACGAAGACTAGTTTGGAAAATATTGGTAAAATCACCGGTTTCGTTAGATGCAGTTGCCTGTCAAGATGGTTAAATGATTCATTTCCTAGACAAAATTGATTTGTGCAAATTTGAAAATACTGATGAATATTGCCCCAGAGAACTAACTATATTTTATTAAGTGGGATTTATCTATTATTTAAGGCACAAAGGTAAAGTTTGGGAAACTTGTCGCAACTCTGAGACTTCATAAAAAGGAAAAGAAACTTAATTAGAAAGCATCATTGATAAAGCAAGTAGAACTCTGCAACTCACCCGCCTGGTGTGTATTGATGGTCACGTTGGCCAGTGAGCGCGCAGCCACGCCCAGCCCAGACACGCCATTCACCGCCTCCACGTGGAAAGTGTAGTTGGTGTGCATTGCTACGTCTAGTACAGCCACAGAGGTGCCGGTGAGACCGAGGGGCCGTGGGATGAAGCGCAGGTCAGGCTCACATGGCTCACATTGCACTGCGATGTTGTCATCATCACAGCGCTGGCACAGGATGTTGTAAGTGATGTCCTTCCTGCCTCCTGTGTCACTAGGAGGGATCCACTGCAAGAAGAGAGCCGTGTCGTTGATCAATGACACCAGGTTCCTGGGAGCTGAAGGAGGTCCTGAAGACACAGAAAAGGCATTTGGAGAGAGAGAGAGAGAGAGAGAGAGAGAGAGAGAGAGAAAGATAGCATTTAATTTTTTACTAAAAATGATGCAGTGGACAATATCATCCATCCATCCATCCATCCACCCCCTCATACATCAATCCCTTATAGCCCAGCTGTCCATCTCCCTCGCCAACTCCTCCAATTTCTCCTGGGGGATTCCAAGATGTTCCGAGGCCAGATGGGATAAATAATCCCTCCAGCATATTGTGGGTCTGCCCCATGGTCTCCTCCCAGTTGAACGTGCCCAGCATACGTCCCCAGGGAGGCATTCACGAGGCACTCTAATCTGATACCCAAGCAAACTTAGTTGGCTCCATCAAGATAAGATAAGATAAGATAAGATAAGATAAGATAAGATAAGATAAGATACGATACGATATGATAAGATACAATACGGTACAATAAGACAAGATAAATATCTAATGTTTTATTGTATATGTATATATATATATATATATATATATATACTGTATACAGTATAATTATACTGTATATGTATAAATGAGCTTACAACATCTGAAATTACCAAAATATACGTTTACAAAAAGTCATTAATAAGGTAAATAATATAGATTTAACATGGGTTTTAGTCTGTAATCAACCCTTCTGTCCAAGTGTCAAATCACCAAAACAGTGTCAAACAATACTTTACACTTTCAGACTGTCCAAAATAAATAAACAGTTTGTCTATTATGTTTGGCCAAATCTTAGCGGGAGACGGTGAACGTGAATGAACCAAACAACCATCGCTGCTTTTCAAGGATTAGTATCTCTTAATTACATTTTTTTTTAAATAATCCTCAAGGCACACATTGAAATTTTCAAATTATCTATGGGGATCACGGATCATTTTAGACTGTGGAGAATCTACACAGTACTGCTTTTGTATTTTGATGAGAAACTGCCATTTTCAGTGGATTGCTCCTGTATGCAACTGGATATTTTTGGAACTGCCATTAGTGATTCTTCCGCCTTAGCGTCTGCTTTCAGTCATGGTGATGGCTGCTGGGTCTCCACCCCTGCCATCACCTGCCATCACCGTATGCTGTGATTCAGCCACACCAGCTTGCAGCGCTCAGCCTTTCCTAATGAAGCCTGAACTTGAGTGCAGATGTATCGGAAAATGTGTGGAGGTATAGGTGACTTACGATATCATCTGAATGTTTCTCTCTATGTCTCATTTTGCATTCCGTAACAGATTCTTACTGATTCTGTACAAGCATTATTTTTGTACTTTTACATTCACAGCTTAGGTATGTTTATTAACCAACAATCATGGTTAACATCAAATGCTTCATATAGCTTTTACTCATGTAATATCTAATGGGTGAATTATATTTACACTGAAGCCATTTTGAGGCTTTGAGGTACTTTCACCGCTCATGATGCAGGAAGCCAGAGTAAACTGAATGCAGACTAAGTTGAAATCCTATAATACCTGAAGCAGACGGAAAACGTGGCGCGGAGGGACTGACAAAATACAGCACCGCACACAAACATAAACAGACAGGCAGACAGAAATTAAGTCCCTGCTGACTAAAGGAGACATAAAGGCGGTTGTACTAACTTGTGCAGGCCGTGGTGGACGGGTCTTTGATGGCTCTGTAGAAACCTTTGTCACAGTGACAGATCGTGGCGGCCTGGTCGTGGCTGGAGCTGTGCGGTGGACACTTGGAGCATTTAGTGTTCCCAGCATACGCCTTGAAGAAGCCAGGCTTACAAGCTGGGGACAAAGAGAGGAAGGAGTGAAAGTGGAGGCCGGTTTCACAGGGTTGGTGTTACTTCCATCAGCATACAGTACATACGTTCGATTCACACCTCCAGCTGCTTCTACCTGCTCACCTGTGGTTTGACCTTATTTCCCGAGGCACTATGGATCACTGTCGCCTCCTTATTAGCTCACAAAGCCACATTCTTATGATTTTGCCCATCGTCCAGTCTAATTAATGGCGCACACCTGTAATATTCTATTCTCGATAAAGAATCACAATCTCCCTGAAAATCTTGTTTTCTTTTTATAAACTCATTAGCTGAAAGCCTATAGAATGGCTACCGTGCCGCAGGCTTCGTTTTCTGAATATATTCTTTGATTGTTCGCGGAGCTTCAAGCAGTGACAAGTCAAGTGGAAATGGAAACTCTGCATTGTCATGGACTCATCCTGTAAGTATCTGGTCAAGCTCAAGTGATTCTCAGGAGAGGTTTTCCTCGACATAAATCTTGTCGAGAAAGCTGTAAGATGTATTCTGGCTCTGTGAGGCTCCAGTGCCGCAGCGGAACAGGAGAGGAAAACAGCTGTTGATATTCTGTCATTGCAGGTCTGTTCAAAACATTTTGTGTCAGCAGCTGGGGAAAAGTCTGAACATTTTGGCAACTGTTGGCCTTATAACAAAGCTACAACAGATGCTGCACTATTGAGATATCACCACCATTCACTCCTACTGTAACGTGATGTAGAACACTGTTGGTGTCCAGATAAGATTGGAAATATGTTAATCTGGGACTGGGAATAAATGTTTTTGAAATAAACTACACACTATCTGTTGTGGGTATGAACATTTTAGCATCAAATAACTTCAGTAAAGTGACTGCAAAAGAAAATATATCAAATAAAAATGTAAATTAGACAGTGTCAAAAAGGCAGAAGTCAGAATTTATTGATCCCTTTGATTTTGATTTGATTTGATTTATTCATCATTTTTGGTATTTGGTTAATTTCTCCAATGTTACATTTCATGTAGATGAGATTTTGTGTTAATGTGATGTTTTGCCCTGATTTTCCATTTCATTAAACGATCATATCCATGCGCAAAAACTGTGCTACTACTACTGCCACGTTTTTTTTGTCTCCAAACAGGAAAAAAGTAAAATATAAATGATTGTGTTCTGGAAAAGGCATCAGAGAGCATGCAGAGTTAAAGAGAAACACCAATCTCCAAATCCCTCAGATGCCGAATGAGGAATGTTTGTGGGGTCTGTCATGCAGGTAAACAATTGCGCTATTAACATACAAATAATACATTATGAAAATGCAATTATGGTCAGCATTCAGCTTAAAAAACCTCCATCACTTACGGTGGCCTATTCTGCTGACCCAGACTTTCTGACAATTCAGTTTTCCATCCTTAGCCTGCTTCACTTTCCTCCCTCATTACTTCCTCCAGTTTTCTCATATTTTACCTTCCCGCTTCTTTTCCTGCTTCAATTCCACCGACCTTTCCTTATCGCTCCAATTTTCTCTCTCACTGTTTCACTACGCCACAATTTCTTCCTTTCTGCTTTCCTCAAAACCTATCGTGTTCTCATAATTCTCTTCATCTTACCCCCCATCTTTCTCTGTCTGTCTTTCCTCCCGTGTACCCCTCCTTCACTTTTGTCAAAAGATGGCAATAACCATTGCAGATTGCCTGCTTCTCCCCGGGCTTATCACGCAGAGAAAAAAAATAAAGCACTAATATTGCAATTATTTAATATTCTGTGAATCTGGAGATAGCCTCATTGCAGAGTGATTTGTTGTGAATACATGTGCATGTGGCGGTGTGTGGGTGGTCGGAGTAATATGTTTATAATGAATAAATAAATAAGACACAGTCCGGGCACATATTCTGAAGGATTTACTCAGCCTAAAATATTCTCTATTTGACTGTTTTTATATTATAGCCACCCAAATGAGATTTTGCTTATCTCTTCCGCTCAAAAAAAAGCAAGACAATTAACAAACGAAATGCCTCCTCTTCTATTTTTCACTTCGGGCCACGTCTTTATTGTTTGAGGCGTTATGACTCATCAAGAAGTGTCGTAACTGTACTCTGAGCTACGACTTTATTAGACACACCTCTGCAATCCAATGCAATCCAACAGGGCGCCAATGCAATATATTCTACCTGTGTGAAGCTTATATTGTTCCGTTTTTGTTGACGCTGTGTCACAGTGGTGTTTATTCAAATCTCAGGTAATATTTGAGTCTTGCGTATACTGGCAATGTTTTGGTTCAACCTCAATCACAAGGATGTGATGCTGGATTAGATTATATAGGTGTAAGTGTGTGTTATCCTTCGCTTGATTAACCCATTCTACCTTAATGAGTTTTGTGCTGATTGGTGTTTAGTTGTTCCTGGTATGCAGACAAGGGAAATAAAAACATTTCTTATATTGTGATATTTCTTTTGCACAAGCAGTGCAAGCAACAAATTAGAGGCTGAACGGAGAGAAAACCTTTTGTACTACAAATTGCTGCACACCGAATGGTGCCATCAAACAAGCTCCGACCCTATCACTTACCATGTTTTTACTAACAAAAGAGTGTTTAACACACTAATTAATTGCTATTAATTTAATTAGTTTCAAATTAAGAGTGTGTTGAAAGTTAGAGAGAAATTAAAGACACACATATGCAAAAAAGCAAAGCAAGACATGACAACGTAATCTGCATAAACAACTGGACTTGGGGGGAAATTACATATTGACACAAAAAAGACTGACACACACAGACACATCCTCCCCGCAAATCACATTGCTTAACTCCTAATGTGAAGAGTAATTTGTCACACAGTTTCCAATTTTGCGGCACCTCATTCACTTGGATATTACTTTCCTCCTGTGTTGAGCTGCTGCCAAAGGCAAGAAACACACATTGATTTGAATTTCCAGCTGCTCCCTCCACTCCTGTATAAGCTCGGGAGATCACCATCAGAAAGCAATTACACTACTCCTATCACTATTTTCCATTAAAAACTTTCCAAACATCACAAACACACGCACAAATAATGAAATCTAATTTATCCCAATATCAGTTATTAGACCTTTTTGTCATGCAAGGGATTCTTAATAATGAAAAAGAACAATATTGGTTTGTCATCTGTATATTACCACTCCAAGGCAATACTGCAGTACACCCAAAACAAAGTAATGCTGTGGATAATTTCACCATTAATAGCTTTATACTCTTTGTATTTGAGCTGACAGTCCAGGTGATGCATGTGCAAGAGATTGTGAGCAATTTTAGCTTTTTTTTGGAGGTGGAGGTTGGAATGTGGATGGAGGTGTGTTTCAGTTCTGAATTATCACCATGATTTAGATAGCTCCAGTTATAATTATACAACAGGAGATAAGGTATGTGTGCGACACGCGAACCAGATATCATATCATATTATATGTAGAGTGCATTGTTCTGCGGTGGACAGTGAAAAAAAAGAGAATACATTTATTCACCAGGTAAATGACAGATTTAATTACTGTCTCTTGAAAAGATGCTACTCAACATAAAAAAAAATACAAATTCATTTAAAGAAATTAAAAACATTATTTCTTTTTAATCTGTACTTTTCTCTCATTTGTAAAAGCTATTTGAGCTTTGTTCAATGTATGAAAGATTAAAATGTTTTACTATGTATTATTTTCATACGGGTTCTGAAGTGGTGGACAGGGACAGTCTTGTGTCATCTTCTGTCTCCAGCCCTGCCATGTGCTTATTCTACAGGTATGCCAGTGTGGAAAATCCTATCTAACAGAGGTATGGAGTTACAAAATTGCATTTAGATATATTAGATTATGCTCAAACTAGTAATAAAAGGAAAAAAATATATAAATAAGTATAAAACAATAAAATATTTGAACGGCTTCTGGCATTACGACTTTACTGAGATCACAGTCATCCTGCAATGCTTCCAGAGACCACCAGAGGGCTATGGACCAACAGTTGAAAACCCCTGCACTAAAATAATAGTCACAGTACCTTAGACTTTATGTGATGACACACTGCTAACTAGCTAAAATCAGCCATTAGAATAAAAAACACTGGCCAATCAGAGTGCCTGATCTTGGGTTAAGCAGCCAATCAAATCCATTGTGACTCTTTCAAATTTAGATGAAATGAAAGCGTGGTGACTACAGCAAGCAGGAGATTTGTTGGAGCATCTACAGATTAGTTTTCTCCATCTTTTTCTGTGTAATTAAGGAAAATTTGCCCATGTGAAAACAGAGCTTCATCCATAATTATAAAAGTGAGTGAGAGTCTGATGGTGGGTGGAAATGATCGAAGATGACATTTTTTCTGTTTCGCTATTGGTTACATTAGCGGAGGTTCAATCTTGACTTCCTTATACTGCATTTCATATAAGTAGCAGCAGCTGTTTGACACTTTCAGTTCATCATCCGAGAGCGCTCGTGTTTTGAAATATGGATCAGCTGCAGAGGCTTAGGCAAATGAAGTGCATCACCTGCACGTTAGCGGGAATGTAATGACATGCCTACTAAGATATTTTGAGTTGTTTGGGAATGTGCAGTTGGAAGCTCACTTTCTTGGCTTTGCGCTGTCAGAGACAGATGGAGCCAGAGACTGTGTTTACCCTGGTCTCTCACCTTTGATATGCAGATGGGAAGTTCACAGAGAATGAGTGATGCTCTAGTCTGGCTCAGTTAGAAGCCGAGGTAAACACCGTCCTTAACGGACAGAAGAGGAGCACGGCGAGGTGGCTCAGATACAAACATATTGATCTCCTCATTTCCTATTCTACTGTACCTGAACTTTAAGGGCATGAGATTGTACTTTGCACGCTTGTTCGGGCAAGACAGTAGAGGTCATCAGTGAGTAAATTAAGTACAGTGAGTCCTTAGAGAGACCGGGAGGGAGAAAGTAGGAAGAGAGAGTCTCCATCTGACTATCCATATTAATTTAAAAACAAAAAAAAAACAGCAGCTCTAAACTGCCCGTAGGTGTGAACGGGAGCATCAGCGGGTTTGTCTCTGTCAACCCTGTGGTGAGCCTGTATTCCGTAATCTATCATTTGTGAGAATATTGCTTCTGTTTGTTTGCTCACAGCTCATCTCTCGTCTCTGAGAGCAAAATGAAGTCCGTGAAAAGGAGACACCATGCAAAATGGCAAATAATTGTTTTGTTGAAACATAAATATCTTACTTTAGGAGATTTTAAGCACTCCGGTGTTTTGCCGTTAACCAACCTCTCGTCTGCATCCAATCCAATTCCAAAAGACATCTCTATTAGCTTCTCCCACTCAGTGCCGTGTTTGGAAAATGTATGGCATGACGAAAGGGTGCGGAACAAATAGCATTAGCACTGTGATGTTGCCTTATCTAGGTCATGATATGCCCAGCCTATCTTTGAGTAATCCTCTTGTGTCTGACACTGAATGAAAGTAATAGAATAATAAAGCACTCAATTGAGATGTCAAAACAGTCTGGCAGAATGCTGCTGGGGTGGAAAGTGGGGTTTGATAAGCGCTGATGCCTCCGTTTGGGGAGAGAGAGAGAGAGAGAGAGAGAGAGAGATGGACGTGTTACTGCAGAGCTATGTACTTATATTTGGAGTGATGGGGTTTTCCCTATTCTCGCTCTCTCTCTCTCTCACTCGCTCTCTCTCGCTCTCTCTACTCCCTCTCTCCCTCTTTTGCTCTTTCCCCACGCTGCCTCTCAGACAGCTTTGATCATACTACCCTTTGAAGCAGTGTTCCAAAATGAAAACGAGGAGAAAGCAGAAGTCATCGAAAGTTCAAGCCTCAACTTCCAGCAACTATTTCCAAAGTGCACATCTGCATCACAACATAAGCTCTGCAAGACCTGTGGGGTTTTTAGTATGAAAAGAGCATAGAACAATTACAACAATGGCCAATGAGAACATTGCTGATGATAAACTGTTGGTATTTAGCCTCACATTAGAGGGGGATTTGGTAATATTATAGTAGTGAGTGCATATTTAAGGGGTAGGGGCTCGTCAAAGGTTATGAGGCTTTTACCGCCTGCTCCACAACCACCATGGAAACCATACAAGGGCAAATGTGGACCATTCAGCAGCTGATGCCAAAATAAAGCCTGGCTCACTGGCGTTTTACCTCAGGCTTGTTCGAGCTCACTGCAGTTCCGGTGCTTGCTCTATTTTCCAGCCCCCAACAGCAAAATAGTCATTAAAACCTCCAAAATTACCAACCACAAGGCACATACTCAAACATAGTTCACAGCCGCCACGACTGACAAATTGAAATACTTTCTGCTCGATGTGTGCACACTATCTGAACCACAACACATAATTTCAGAATAGCACAGCAGAATCTCTTCTTTCTGTTGCCCAGGATGCTGCGGGCCCGTGTCAGAGAGTAGCGAATATTAAAGGAGCAGGCGTTTTGTGCTTGTCTGCCATCAGACCCACAGTCAGATGAGGAGATCAATATCAATTTCATCTCTCTGCTCCCAATGCAGGGATTAGTGTGGGAAATGTAAAGCAGACACAAAGACTGGAAGCAGTCAAAAGCTCTAGGAAAATGGAAGAAATGGAATAGATCCAGTGCTCTGAAGAGGACACACGGAAAACAGGTGAATTTGTATCAATTCTCACATCTGATTCTGGGTAAAACTTTACCTAACCTAACCTAACCTAACCTAACATAACATAACATAACATAATATATAATAAGTAGTATTCCAGTCAATATTCTGTCACTTGTGTCTTTCTGTTTAGAAATAAAATTATTATTATCATAATTCTATAAATTAAAAATAAGACTCAGGGTCTTCTTCTATTTCCTGCTATGACATATTTGAGCTAAAATGCATTTGGCTGATTTATTTATATCAATGTGGACATTGAGTGTGTTGATTGGCACTGCCATATCGCAGATGCCAAGGTAACTATTTCAGCGATGGCTTACACATCCAATGCATGAGCCAATTATTACATTTTCTGACAGTTAAATCTAAGTTATCAAACTTTTTTACAAAACTTTTGAGTAGAATATGATGAACTCTACAACATCTACATCCTAAATGTGAATCGCAGATTGAGTGCTGTGTGAAAAAATATCCTCTTTGAGCCCCGTGTATACTTTCATTTACCATGGGGGAATCGCTACTTCAAACTGTCAACCATGTCTCTTATTCTCCGGTGGGAGGAGAGGCCCGGGGTGCAGAGTTTAGGAAGCAGGAAAATTTCGTCATGATTCCACCCACTTGACAATCTTACAGACCACTGCTTTAAGTATTTAGTATAATAACAGCTTACTAATAATAAAATGCAAGTTATTTCAGAGAAGCAGCACATTATTTCTTAATGCATTAATTATAGAAGCCATGACGTGTTTGTCTAAACTATACGAAATTGTCACAATAGTCTAGTCCCATTGAAACATTTCTTTTAAATTTCATAAGCAATTATTGTCAAATTGTTAGTTTCAGTGGTGTGAATCTCCTTGAAATGTTTTCACTTTGGTATGAACTATCTCCCCAGCCTCATTGAAGTCAGTTCTGTCAGCCTTAGATGTCTGCGTACGAGATGAAAAAGAACGCATAAATGGAAAAATCACAAGGAAAATGTGCATATTTTCAAATATAAAGCGAGTTTTACAGCTGACCTATTCATTAGAGACTGTCAGGCTCTCCTTGACACTGTGCTGCTGAAACCATGGCACAGCAAAACGCAGTGACTACTGTCAGCCAAAGGGGATGAATACGAAGACGATGTAGGACATATACAAAGGGCGCTGTGAGACAATGGTTAGTTAAGATGGCTCCATATCAGTAATCTCTCCTGACAAGCTTGTTGCTAACCCACAAGATGAGTGAGAGATAAAAAAGCCAGGGAAAAAGCCTGAGAAGATAAAAAGAAAAATTATACCCAGGGAGCAAATAAAGGCGATATTATAGCCTGTCCTACATATCAGCTGTGCTAATGACTGTTGGAGTTCTCTCTGTAATAACCTGAGTAACCACATCACCACAGGGGTACCACATGAATCTCACCCCCAACCAGCTGAGACATCTGTAAGCATACAAAATTTAGTAACACAGGGTGCACTTCAATTGTTATCACGCAGTGTGGCTCAATTTAGCACCTGCCTTAATTACAAGAGTAAGCCTGAGCTACATAAATGAACAAGAGGGTTGAGAGCTTTAGGAAAAAACGAGATGTGAGCTGAATTAGCAGCGAAACTAACAAATGAAGGCAATTAGCCAGCTAGCCCCGGTCTGTCTGCACAATCTAATTGAGAAACCAGGCCAAAGTCTATCTGGAACAACTCAACGGTTACTTCAACTTTTTCTTAATCTGCTCTGCTGACAGAAGGCCACGTTTAAGTAAACCTGATACGGCCAATTAGAGAGGAAACATCCCAGAAAGCATTGTGGTATTTATCAAAATTCCTGGATTTGATAGGTTTCATGTAAATGTTGTGCGGGAGGATGCATGCATCCAGCTGCTACAGTATATTTATCGTGGGCACGCCAGGCATAAACACAGAAAAATCAAAAACGGCTTGATATTACAAGTAATGATTTCCCCGTTTTGAACAGCACAGAGAGCCCAGAGAGGTCGCCACGAGAGTCAAAGTAATGATTCTGAAATGTCAGAAAAGCGGTGTTGATATACACTGATTGTATTGTGTTGTATATAATCTCTTAGCAGAAAAGGATGGGGACAAAGTAAACAGCAAGAGGGAGTCAAGGAAGGGAAAAAAAGAAGAACAGGTTGGGGGGAAAATAAAAGGGCTGCCAGCGCAGAGTAAACAAAGACGACAAGAGAGGCGAAAAGCTGATGATGAAGATGATGAGGGGAGCTGGAGTTGAGGCGAGATGAAGAGAGATGTGGATGGAAAGGATCAGAGAAGGATGCAGGGTCTCAGATGAGAGAAGGGAATAGAGGTTGTGTGGAATTGAGATCTCAAGCTTTTGCGAATGACTGCTAGGCCCTTGAGATCTGTTAATGTGATGCAATGCCCTCTTCTCTTCTCTTCTCTTCTCTTCTCTTCTCTTCTTCCTTCTCTTCTCTTCCCTTCTCTTCTTTTCTCCTCTCTTCTCTCCACTCCTGTCCTCTTCTCTTCTCTCCTATTTCTTTATTTCTCCACCTCTCTATCTGCTTCCCTCTTTGTCATTGTCTCAGTCAGAGTGCCCATACAGCTGCTTACCGATTCTGTTTGCATCTGCAGCTTCAGTGCACGTTTGGTGAAGCTTGCAGTGCTAAAATTATCGCACACAAATACGCAGACAGACAGACAAACGCACAAAAGCGCTCCTCACCCCTGCAGTAGCCATCCATCTCCTCATGGCCGATACTACACACGCAGCGGCCCAGAGGTACCAACCAGTCCCCATCCGCACCACAGTACAATTTGGGTGTGTCCCTCTCTTCTGCATTCTCCACACACGCGCCCCTCACTTCCACCAGAGACGATGAATCCATATGAGGCACCGTGTCAGGAAAGGCTGCCAGGTTCCGCAAAGTCGATGGGCAGCGCTTGTAGAACACCTGATGGAGAAGGGGAAAATGAAAACTTTAAGTGTCCCTGGCCCTGTGAAAGACGTGACAATTGACATATTCCTGACAATGAGCTAATACAATCCACTTGGCTCACTGACCTTCACAGACACCAGAGCAATACAAGCTCCCACATCCTGGAAAGCTAAGTAGAAGCCCTTTTGGGTCACCGGCCCCACTTCCCTGATCTCCGTATTGAGGCGAAGGACACGATCTCCCAGGTCTGTCTGTGTGAAACTCTCATCTGCTGCTATGGTATCCACCTTAAAGCCAGCAGACACGGCATTACCATAATGAATAAATACTGAATGATGACAGTGCTGCAAAACAGAACCTTTTCCAACATATGGAATCCTAACCTTTGCATAATCAGTAGGGCGAAACCGTGTCCCTGCGGGGAGCGGTTCATCTGTCTGCAGGTAGAACAGGTTGAATGTTTCCTTGCAGGTACCAGACACCCAAGGAATAGAGTTACAGTCCCTCAGTGTGAAACGCAGCTCCACATACACCTGGGTGTACAGAGGAAAAAAAACCCTCATTATACATTCCAAGCTTATTACAAACACATGTATTTAAATATTTGCTAGTCTGCTCAACATCGTATTGCATGACTGGAATTAAACTTGAATCTGTCCTAAGCTTTTGTGTATGTGCCATGAATGCCTGTACACTGAAAGCCAAGAAGTAAAACAACAGAAAAAGAAGACGACATTTACATTTCTGTGAAATTAGTGACTCATTCTCAGGCTGAACTAAGGCATTGAAATTTTCTTTCTCCATGACATTTATGGTTAAACACGTGATGAAGCTAAGTAAACTGAAGCAAAGCCTCTTGGTCATGAAGTAGATAAATGCTACCGGTTTTAATGAAAGGTAATATAGAACACGAGGAACAAACGATGATCTGTGCTGACAAAAAAAAAGCAAAGCAAAGGGGAATACAATAGAATAGAATAGAATAGAATAGTATAGAATAGAAAAGGTGGGTCAGTGGTGCTTGGAGTCCTCAATCAGGGGAAGCTCCGTCATGTTTGTCCATACTGCCGAACACTTAACCAAACTGAGTTATCTGAACTCAAAGCTGCAGCAGCACTGGAAAGTAGCTGATGTCTGCTCTAAAAGTCTCTAGACTTGTCATGAGGCTATTTTTAAATTAAGCCACTAAAGTTTGGCTGAAAAGTCGGCAGATCTAACGAAGAAGTTGCTAAGTTGGCAAGAGCGAACAGCTTCTGACACACCTGACAGCAACCGAATGTGCTTTGCATGAGCTGCTGTACATAATAAGCTCAGTGACATCAGCATGCTTATTATGTGCAGCAGCCGAGGTCAGAGTGCGGTCCGCACAGCTGAGGAATGAAGAGATGACACATCCTGCAAACTTTGAGATACTGTCACAAGCAGCGCCTGCTTAAGGAACAGCTTTTAAAGTACCACAAACAAGAAAATCAATGTGAGGCGTAACTGCAGAGTTACTGTCACAACAGTACATTTGGTCCAAATGTTTGGTGTCAGTGGTGTGTGTGTGTGTGTGTGTGTGTGTGTGTGTGTATGATTCAGACCCTCTGTGCAGCCTGTCGTTGGATCCACCCTGAGTGGAGCCAGTTGTTTTGGTTTGGCTCCATCACATGGCAAACCTGAAAGGTGTGGATGGGTCTGTTCTGCTCATCCATCTCTGTGATAGCATCCCACTGTAAAAATAAGCATAGTTAGGTGACTTAATACTGTAACATCAGGAGAGCTAATCCCATGTACATTGTACCATTCAGTTTACTATTGAATATGTTAAATATCTTACATTAAAATCTTACATTTTTTTAGTCATATATGTTATCACTTTTAATACTTTAATTAAATTCTCTATGTAAATTATATGTGACCATTTTTTCTTGTGTTAGGTCTCCTTGTCCCACGTTGTATCCAAGCAAACATCAATCCATCTTTTATCTATATCACTTATCTAAGTCAGGGTCACAGAAGGTGGAGTACACCCTGGACATGTCGGCAGTCCATCACAGGGCTGACACATACAGAGAGACAACTGAACCCCATTCACAGCTATGGGTTATTTACATTCTCCAAATCACCTCCGCTGCATGTCTTTGGAGGTGGGAGGAAACCAGAGTACCTGGGGGAAACCCACACAGTAAGGAGCATGGTCGACCCGAGACTCAAACGCACAACATTCTTGCTGTGCGGCAACAGAGCTAAGTCCTTGAAAACGTAGAGCCTCATGAGCACTGAAAATGTTTCAGTTGAATTTTCAGAAGCTATATAGTTGCATCATCAGAGGAATGGTACATGTTTTATATCAATAATTTAGTAAAAGAAAAACAAAAACTCTAAAGATTTTTTGTTCCATTGTCATAAAAAAACAGTAGTTTGTTCCTAAACTTGATCTGTCGCTTTAAGAGACCAGTAATGGGTGGACTGAAATCTCACTTTGTATGGGAACACACCCTTATGTATACATGCTTTATATTAGTATGCATTAGCTGCAAATCATTAGGGAATGTGTTAATTTATTGATTAAAATGTAAGCTCTCACGGTCTGTTTCCATAAAATGTTCAACTTGTGAACCTACAGTCCCCTTGTGCAGTAAAATTCAATTTTGCTAAAGTAACATGATGTTTGACGCCTTTCAGAAAGTCTTACTAATGTTTTCAAGCTGTTACATCATCCACACCTTCTAATTTGTCTACTCTGCTTTCACGGCGCGATGATCAGCGCTTCAAAAACCGCAACACTTATTGACAGAGCGTGTTTCTCACAACCCCTGTGGCATTTAATCGCTAGATGAGATAGTGTTAGTTGCATAGCTGGACACTCAATTATCACTGGTGAACTTGAGATAAATGTGAGCTGCTGCAGATCTACAACTTCTGATCCCTCATAATTAAGAAAGCCCTGACTAGACTGTGGTGAGGAGCCGTGAAAGAAGAATTTACAGAAATAAGCAAGGAGGTCCAGCAAATTTCTGCACGTTTTTAATTAATTTGCATAATAAATACATGTATAATATAATAATGTGCTAACAGACAGATAAATACAAAATGTCTCCTGTTGGTTTGCATAGGAAAAATGGACAACGTGGTAAATGTAATAAACAGATTTTCTCAATCAGTATTTAATGATGACTATCTTGAACATGTCCCGTGTAAATAAACTCATTACAGGTACTTCTGACCTTGGTGATGATGACTGAAGTACCTGAGTCTTAGAGGAAATTGAATCAACTGAGGTAAAGTGTTCTCAAACATAAATTATTAAACAGCACTTTAACCTTGACTGGAATGTGCGAAAGCAATTAATCTTCTATTAATTAAGCTATCCAAATTAGCTCTGTGAGACACCCAAGGGGTAAATGATTAATCAATCATAATCACTCCCTCATTGGAGGTCCTCCTATTTAGAAGTCCTGCCACTCAATAAAGCTTTGCTGCTACCTTAATGATGTTAAGTGGACTCAGAGGTAGTTTAAATTCATGCGCGTGTCATTGCTATTAAAAATATTCAAGGTGAATGAATTGATTCGCCAAACAAACAATAATTTGTTTATTTAATAACCAAACAATGCATGCATAATCTCACTTTTAATCACAATGAGACACGTAACCAAAACCGCAGCCTCTATAACACACAGTGGCTTTCATCACAGGTGAACCAAGAACTCCACTTGTTTTATTTTGCTTATTTTGTTCCTACTGTACCTGCCTGTCAGCTCTCTTTTCTGATATTCTAAACTGGTGCCCAGTAAAGCAGAGCTGTTGTAAAAAGACCTGTAACTTAAGGGCAGACTCCATTTTTCAGCTTAAACACTGCATATCCTGTCATTACAGTGTCCTCCTTACCGTGCTACAAACAACAACAAACTATCTTTAAAGAAGCCAGGCTTACTGGTTTGCATAACATCAGCATTAAGTAAGTGGAGTTCCATTATGCATATAAACAAGGAAAAATGGTGATTTGTCACCCTGGTGTGTGCTTCACTGTTGTAAAATGCACCCTAGGGATGTGGCATGGTTCAGAGCAGAAGAAACAAATGCAAACCTGGGTTTGAAAGATGAGCTGTAGCCCGTGCTCGGCGAGGCAATCAGATATGCATGCACCTACTAATCGCTCGGCCTATTAGCACTGAGCTTAGCAGACTGCTGAAACCAAAAAACCTGGGTTTCAGTACAAAGTGCAGACCTAATTAACTCACACGTACGCACAAACACAACAGAACACCAAATATTTGAAAACCATTCATTTTCCTCCCTTAAACCTGCATTAATAGTAGACCAGATGTTTTTCTTAGGGGTTGGCGGAGACCAAACTGCGCTAAAAGCACATTGGACTCACATCCAGGTGAGCCAAAGCACATTTCCAGTGTGTTTTTAATGTTGCTGTGCGTCTGCAGGATGTGTACGTTGGTCATTATAAAATGTTAATAGCTGTAACAACTTCATCAATCAATCGTTCGTCAAGACTGGGTTTCTGTCGTCTTATTTTGAAGTTTTTCTTCCCCCTCGTGCACACAATCTATGGAAAAACAACTTTCCAAATTTCCACGATCGCCTTACTTAATCTTGAAATTAATTCTCTGGTTCTCTTTGTATCTGATAGCGTTAACGACACAGCAGTTAGTGATTATGGTTAACACACATACGGAACCACTGGATGTGGGGGCGCTGGGGGCGAGAAATTCATTCACATTCAAGGATGACACGGATAACATTAATCAATTAATGGCAACAACATTTTTTATTATTATAATAAATAATGATGACTATTCAGTTGGGGCTGATGTTTATGTCTAAGGAAGTCTCTCCAGCCTGATCCCATATTCCAGCCCCGTTGGTGGTGCTGTTTCTATAATGCACCATAAAGTTCAAGCTGTCTTGCCAACTGCAATTAAACAACAAAGAGACAGCAGCAGATGCTAGATCACCAGGTTGTCAAAATGCCACAGAAACTTTCAGCAAAACCTAAAATAAACACAAATGCAGTGAGTCAGTGCAGGCAGACTCTCAGGTCAGAACGAGGACCTCTAGAAATGACCAGAGCGCCAGTTTGGAAACTGTGGGAGAGACAATGGGAGATTATTGATAGTAGCTGTCACCATAATTCAGAGACAGGCCTGACTTTCTGCTCTAGTCGTGTTCATTTTGTGGGGCATTTGGGGTTATGTAATGGGTGAGACAATGACTTTTTTTCTTTCTTTTTTTCTTAATGCTGCCTCTGTTCGGCCTGCATTTTTGGTGGCGTTTCGATTTAATTTGAGGCCGCGGTGCTTTATATCATTGTCACACCATCCTCTCATTCATTAAATATCCTTGTTGACTTGAACGAGTGCACACTGCAATCTTAACACTTTTAACAAGAAATTATTTGAATTTCTCGTATTTGCTCGCTTGCTAATCATGTTTAAAAATCTTCGGTGTTTTGTTTTTGTTCAGCATCCCTGTGTTCCTCTGGCTGTGCATGTTACAAGAATAGACCATAACAAACCAAACTTTGGCCTAGAAGACCCTTAGTTTGTGTGCTTTTTGAGGACACAAATCATTGCTCATCCCCACAGTGTCTTCACCATTACATTCATTATTGTTATTGGAAACCACTGGGAAAATTGAGTTTGCACTGTCATGAGTCAATTTAGGTTTATGTTTTTAAATAATAAATCAAATATTATAATAAAATAATAGTGACTAATGACTAATGTACAATGCGAGACTGGGCTGCTGTTGTAGCAGCTTGAACTCACTTTCACGTATTCCTCCTCCCTGTGGCAAAGTTTACTCAGGAACTCTGCTGGATGGAGCAGCTTCAACCTGTGCATGCAAATTGTTCTATGTGTTCATTCTGCAGTCTGCATCCTGTCTGAAGCAGCTGCAGAGGGGAGTCCTACCTCCGAGGCAAAGCGGTCTACTGCATCCTGCTCTGAATGTCTTTTCAAATTGCTATTGCCTGCTCTTTGACTATAGGGATCACATACAGAAGTAGTTTCAAAACCCGATTATTGTACAATTCTGGAAACTTGTGGGAGTTTCTATCTCAGCTTGCCATGATATTTTTCTCCCTGCGACTCCCCGCAGCTTAAGGTCTGACTCTGCTCTTGGTTTCTAACAGAACAGAAATATTTGATAGCGACTAGATTTAGTCAGAGGAAATCTTTCCATCATTTTTTACATTTGGATGGAATATTTGTCTCCAAGGTGGCGAGATTCTCTATCAAATCATCATTTAAATGACTAAAACATGCGGAATGGTATCATCTCTCATCAGTAACGAGTTGAAATCAAGCTTGCAACATCAGTGACAGCCACCTTCTATATTGATCGTCTCGTGGAAAAGTTTCGCATCTTCTTTTTTAAGCAGCGCTGGCCGATAAAGTACGGCAAATTGTTTGTACAGACTGACTGATTCATTTGAGTGTTTGGTAAACCAATCCAATCTGCTTTCTTTGAATTCAACAGCAGCTATTCCTGGCTGGTTGCCTTCTCCTGCCCACTCATGGCATTTGTACATTTTCACACAAAGTGTAAATGCCAGTGATCAGTAGGGAGGACTGGTAAGTGAAAGAGACGGAGAAAGAAAAGGGTGCTGTGACTGAGTTGTTATTAATATTCAAGAAATTGCTCCTCTTATTACACTTGCATTCAGATCACACAAATATTAGCTCCTTCAGTCGAGACAGAGTCCGCCTGACACTGAAATTACATAAATGTATACAGTTACAGGCTCAGTACTACAGAGGAGATAAACAGTATGTTTAAAGTAGTCTATATTGTCCTGACTGCTATTTAAGTCAAAAATGAGATGAAGATGTATGCATATACTGAATCCATAACTGGCAGGAGGTGTTGGGTAATCAGTATGAGGCCAGTCTGCCCATTTAGAAAAGCATGCTGAGACATTTACACGCCTGAATTTATATAAATGGATGCACCATCACATAATCTGAGTCTGTTTACTTCAGTTTGTGCCAAGTGAGTGTGTGTTATTTTTTTCAGCTGCAGGTGTCTAACGTTAATCACGCAAAAACAACGAAACAAACGTGTAAAGATGGCAGCCTCTTAGCGTGAGAAAACAGATCAACGCATGCAGATACGGAGACATAAAGTCAAAAAGCCAATCACATCAGTGGTGGTATCACGAGTGGAATAAAATCCAATCAACCGGCGTAACCAAACGTTAAAACAAATAAGCCAATATCACTTCAAGTAGCAGACTGTGTAGCGCAGTAATGTACACGGTGAACCAAATTTAAATATGCAGTTGTTTAATGTTTGTTGTGCATTACAGGCATACGGCCCCACAATGAAGTCATTCTTTGTATGTATGTGCAGCTACAGTAAAATTGTGCAATGTTCCCAAGAAATAACATCACATATCATACAAACTGAACTGTCACCAACCAGGTCTGTGTGCGTGAGAACCAAATGTTCTTGCAAAGACAGGGACTTGCACGTATAGTTTAGAAAGTTGTTACGGGGAAGAAAATTTCATGGCTACAACGATGATTAGCAATAAATGACTGTCGGATATTGGGAAATTTACATATAAATGTGACCCAATTGTGAGCTAATCTTGTTATTATAAGCATTAAACCAGAAAAAAACAGCAAGTGATATATTATTATTTTCATTTATTCTCTATACATCCATGCATCCATGCGCCATACACGCTTGTACTGTGCGGGTGGCCTACCCCGGCAGTAATTGGATTAGAGACATGGTATTAGACATCACCAGTCCACCATAAACACACAGACACACTCCTTCACACCTATTTATTTTTCTTTTAAGTAGAGAGTAAACCTAACGCAAATTCAAGATTAGAACACAGATGTAAATAAAATCACAACAATATTTTATATAATGAGATTGCGGTTTATCACAACTCTGAGGGTCAAATTGTAGTTACAGTAGCAGTACATATACAGACTTCAGCTCTTGAAAAACACAGTGGGCTGTTATGAAAACACACCCACACATTCACACGCTCACACACACACTCAGCTACAGACAATTTGTGCTGCCAGTACCATAGGGAAGGCTCTCTACCTGACTTGGAGGTGCAAGGTTTTGATTAAAACAAGACAATTTGTCATTGTCAGAATAGAGGGAAGAGAGAGAGCGAACGGTTGTGGAAATATTAAATCTCTGTTGCTGTGATGAATTATTGATTTGATGCGAATCTGGGTGGTGGCGATTTGTTGTGTTTTTATTCACCCAATTAGCGTTGTTGTTGCTCTCCAACACCAGAATTTGTTTAGAATGTTTTAAGGAAAAGACAATGTCTCAACATTGGCATCTGGTCTCCAACATACAGCACATCAGCATTTGTTGTTGTTATTTATTGGTTTGGCTCCAAAGGATTTATTACACCAAAAGCCTGGAAGCATAAACAGTCCTAATCCGGCTGCTGGTAACTAAGTCCCCTCTAAATATTTCTAAGACACACGGAAAATGGTGAAAGACATCAACTATTATATGCTGTTGTTCCTGTTTTATTTCCCATCAGCCTTAGCCACGTGTAAATTTAGGGCTCCAGTCAAAATTTATTAATCTCACACTTATTTTAAAGTTTTGATTCATTTTCATTGCGTAAATAAAAACAGTAATACAGCACAGCATTCTAGACTTTTATGCTTCATCCTCTCCATGTCTCTTAAATGACAAACAAAATATTGTTTGTCTATTTTTTTTATTCATAATAAATGTAATGCTAAGTATGCTTTAGTAATGGACGGATCAGAGGTAATGTAATTGGGCACAAAGAAAACACAACATTTTGCTGAATAAAATATCAGCACCTCACGTACATACATATTTTGTTATTTAAACAAGACACGTATGAATAATCCATACGACTCATGTGAATACGCTTTAAAAATGCATGAACTTCTGCCATGGCAAAGGGCCTAATGTTGAGACGTCTCGCCGTCAACCGTCGTAGCCATCGACCTCATGGAAGGGTACAGAACATCCTGGTACTTCCACTGGTGTGTTTAAATGCACCCAGCTACCCTTGTTGTCTTTGATCATTTTTAGACGCTGATATTTACAGAGAGGAGTAACCTGGTTATTTATACCAGCTGCCTACCAACCGCCTACTGAGTCATCAGCAGCTCAGGATGAGCTCCCTTTGTTTCATCGCAGCGTTCGAACATTGTGTGGATTTGACTTCTCGGTGAAGAATGGAGGAGAGCAGCTCCTACGTAAGATGTACATAACCACCTGGGTCACAACTTCACTTCTAACAACACACATATGCTGTTTTGGTTTATCATTGTACAGTTTGTTTATCGGACTAGTGTGACACTATGATGGATTATGACATTAGGTCTTATTAATATCTTTATTATTATTGTTGTTGTAGAGAAAAGAACTTTGACCACAAGAGAATAAAGTATGATCCAATCTTTCTTTCTTTTTTTGAGTGTAATTTTAAATGGCAAAGAGCTCCTTGATTTTTAATGAGTGCAAAAAAATACCGAATTGCATTAAGATGATTTTGGAATAAGAATGTCCCACACTCATTACTATGACAAGCTGGGCATGGATTTTTGATGGTCAGTGCTGTGTCTCCTTCATTATTTTATTCCCGGTGGCAGGGATGGGCAGTTTTTTTGATAATTGTATTTGAGATACAAGCTTCAGACACAAAATACTATTTTATAATTTATATTTCATCATTTTGAAAAAGACCCACATAGTAACAATTAATATACTTTTACCAGGGTCACTAGGTTCTGTATTTTTGCATTTTCAAAATAATTACTTTGACTTCATCTAGCATCTTGTCACAAATCATCGGTTTAGATTTGGATGATTGTACAAATTATTTTGGTAATTGATTGTTTACTAATTACATATGTTGTGTACATTGCTGTGTACACTGTGTCCATCTCATTTGCATTCAATTTGATGTGAAAGAACAGGGTTAGCTAGCTAACGGTGTGTTGCAGACAACTTTTTCTTTTTTTTATGATTTCAAAATACAATATACTGTATTTTAGTTTGATACATTTGTGTCAAAATACATTTTCATGCATTTTTGACCACCCTTACCAGTAAGCGAATTAGTCCCAATTTGACCTGGTGTAGGAGCAGTTCAAAATTTGGAATTGCCTGTTCATGTAATCATATACAACGTGATCTGGATTCCAAATCCAATGTCCACACATGTTTACATCACATGTCAATGTGATTTACTTTGTTTTATACTAAAAGTGGTTTATTAGTTGACAATTGACATCCAAAGACACATTTTGCACATTTTCCCTCTTACTTGGCTGCTTATCATCCATGTTGTAGTTGGGAAAATAAAACTTAATGAACGGCAACACAAATGACCGATTCTTTTATGAAGAAATAGGCTCATGTGACTCACCCCATTGACGGGATAGGTCTTCCAGTCCAGTTCTCCCAGCACTGTTGTAGTGTCCAACAGAACCACTAGACAGAGAAGGGCGGAGGGAGAGAGAGAGAGAGAAGAAGTTACGCAAAATGGAGGAGGAAAGTCAACAGAGTGAGGGAATGACAGTGTGAGGAAAGGGAGTGACGGGAGAGAGCAGGAAGGAGGAGAGAGAAAGTGTGGGAGAGAGGATGGACAGAGAATTTAAAAAGAAGAGAAATGGAGGTGACAAAACAGGAAGAGAGTCGACAACAGTTATTAAGCTGTCAGTATAGAGCGGACAGAGCCTTAAAGCCCTTATCAGATTCAACCACCTATGAAATAACAGCTCTTAGAAAAAGTCCAAGACAACACCAACACTAACACTGAACCGCCCCCCCCCCC
>OMNV01009493.1:57860-73537 GCA_900303265.1 Brotula barbata
CCCCCCATCTAGGGGAACTCTCGAAGATTAGTACTCCACTTCTCAGAGGTCACGACAGTCTGGGCGACGTGACATTCAAAAGATGAATAAAGGGGAAAGCAGCTTTGGGAACTTTTAACAACCACGTGATTCCTATGAAACAACATCATTAAAAAATGCAGAAAGGCTTGTCTGCATTGGGGAATTAAGTAATAGTAGACAGGAAATGTTAACGACTGCTAGGAGTGTTGGATAACAATGTACTACTAAGTAAAATATTGTTTTCCCAGTTGATAATTGTAGTGAACTTTGGAACAACCAGTAACAAAGTCGTACTATGTTTGGAAGTAAATTAATTCAGTATCATTAGTATCATCAGTACCATTTTAAATGCTGGAATCCAGCGGCGAGATGCTTCATCTACTCAAATTTTGTCAAATTAGATTAACGGATTACTGGATGAGTGAACAAATTATGCAGTGGCCCCTACGGATGCAACTGAATACAGATATAATACATACATAATTCTGGTATGTACACATAAACTGTAATCAGAGAGGAATGTCATCTAATCCTGATAAGAAAATGCTTAAATTCAGTCTCACTTTTTATTTTAACAATCCAACAATGTCCAGAATGCCATCTTCGTTTGTGCAGTTTGTTGCCTTTAAAAACGTTTGATGGCGTTGATCATTTTGTAGGCATATTTTAATTATCGTAATGATACAGCTATCTGAAATACACAATTCTGAGTTAATCGTAGCATTTTATAGTCAATTATTTTCTTACCAATGCCCACTAATCTGGACCTGCTGCAAGTGTTTACTTATGTTTAGCATAGGTGCTACTTTGACTCTATGCTAGCAGCTAGCCAGCATCGCTTGCTTGCTCGGCTGCTACAAACTAGCTTTACACTCTTGTCATAAGACGTGTCAGCTTCTCAAACTCATATATGCTAACGTGTCAACATCAGCATTCCAAAAAACCTATTCTCTGACACAGTCAATGGAAATGAGCATCTTAGCTTTAACTCTGCTAGCTACTTAGCAGGTTGGACTCAACACAGTTACTAAGCTAGCACTCTCAGTGGAAGCTTATAATTAGAGTATTAATTATATTAATACTTGTATATTATTATATCATGTAAAATTATTAATTTCTTAGGCAAGTAGATGTACAAAAAGCAGGGTAACATACTAGCAGTGAGTCATTATCCTGGAATAAACCAAACAGTTATGTTATCTCTTGCTTAGCTCATAGTTTGTTGGGGGGGGGAAATGGATGCGTCCGTGAGAAGTCGAAGAGATTAATCAAAAATTCATCTTCATTAATTCAGCCTTTCCGTTCCTTTTTGTCCTCATGCCTTGTTTGTATCTGAATGATTGGATGAAGATTAGCAACTGGAGACGCGCACAGTAACTTCGGTTTACATCATTGGAGCACTGTTGATCTTGAGCTTTATAAATAGTAAAGTTAATATTGGAAGTAAACAGATACACAAATGCTGAAACCAATCAAGCCATAATGACAGCCATGAATCATTGAGAACCTATTCCAGACAGACAGACAGACACTTGGAGAGATGCACAAAGTTAATTCTAATCTATCGTAACAATCATTGATGTTCCCTTCAAATTGTGAGTGCTTCATTAATACTGCCACACTATCAGCAATAAACTGCATTGACGTATCAGTAATAAATGTACCTATTGTGAAAAATGTTACCTGTTAGAATGTTACATAATTGATGTATTACAATGTGCATTATCTAGTGCATGCTAATGCATCAACAATAAAAAAAATCTACATACCTAATATCTCCAACTTTCGAATGACATTAGGAAAAGTTATTTTATGGATAAAATCCATCGAGTCGAAATTAGTTTGAAATGCAGCGTTTTTACAAGACAGTAGAAATAATGCTCGTTGAATTTAAAGTACACTGTTGGGAAGTAACGAGTATTCTCATCTATCAAATATAAGTAGATCAGTTTGTTCTGAAATGTAGTGGAATTGAAGATGAAAGGCTTCCAAAAAAGAAATGTATAATAAAAAGTACATCCACATTTTACTCAGGTACAGTACACCTGCGTGTCTTTGCCCATGACCGCATGTGTTCATATATGTGTATATATAAAGGTAATGATCTCCAACGGTCTGCAATGCAGTCATGCCTCAGCACAAAGAGAGCCATTATCTGGCCCTCACTAAGCCCCCTGAGCCAATTTGTTATGATGAATGTGCAATTTCCTTTGTCTCCTCACTACCAGTTAATTACAATCTCCATCAATAAAGGGCGTCTCACTTCACCGGGCCACATTACCGATCAAAGGGTCACATCTTCAGACGACCTGTCACTCCGGCATTCAGTGGACTTTGGCCAAACTTGACCGATCTAATCGCTTCGCTGCTGTTTTGAGCTTTTCGGCTTAGATAACCAAAAAAGATCCAGGCTGGTGAAACTTAATGAACCGCTTCACAATTTACAGAGTCTTCATTTAGGCTTGATCCCCTGCTAGTAATTAAGAACTGAATTATAATCGGGCGGCTTTGGGGCTGTTCAGAAAGAGAGAGAGACAGAGAGAGAGAGAGAGAGAGAGCGTGTGTGTGGGCGTGTGTGTAAGACATTGAATATTGATTTTTAACCAAATGAGAAAAACATTGTTTCATAATCATGAACAATGTTCCATAGCACGTTTGACAGTAGCAAACTCTCTCCGACAACTACTCCCCTCCTCTCTCACTCCCTCTGTCTCACTTATTCACACGCGCACACACACACGCTCACATACACATACAAAAACACAGATACACAGTAATAAGTAATTTCCCCCAACTATGTTTGGAGCCAGGAAATAATAGATGACCCCAGACCACAGTGCTGAATATGACATAGATTTTCTCTCACCAAACACACACACACACACACACACATACAGTCAAACGCAGCAGACCGATTGTGATGAGGAGTTCCAATCATATTGTCCATGTCTAGACTTGTACTTTGTCGGGAAGTATAATTACATGCAACTGTCCTTTCTTCCTGACCACAGGGACGTTGTCAACATTTTAGTAAACAGACAAATATTCAATATGGAAACACAGTATTATATATTGTCCTGTTCAACTGAGGTATCATTCATTTACTCCTGATTTTTCTCTATCTGTCTTATGATGTCTTCTGTCCTACGTCTTATGATCTTGATCATCTGTAAAGATCTGACATACAGTATAAGAGCGATTATAGATGTAGATACAGTGTACACATTCCAGAGCTACTTGAGGCTCTGTGAATTGTATACGACATACAAACAACGCTCTTGTACACACACATCCTGTGGCTGTCATCGCTGACTGTGGCTTTGAACTAGTTCAACGTCCTCCCACCTCACCTGGTTTGACCCATTAGACTGTCGCCTCTTCCCAAACATGAAAAAGGTTTTAGCTTGTACTCAGGCCATTGTGGCCCCGGGTCGTGTAACCGAGATAAAGTCCCTCCAGCACTGTTAGCACAGTGAGTAGAGTTGCGTTGGAGATTTATAGGCTCAGAGCTTATTAATCAATCTCCGTATATCATATGATCCTGCTTTCCAAGAGGCCTAAAAGGCTTTTTCGTCAATTTCTCGTCATTATGGTCTCCCGTGAAATGTGATTTTTGATCATTTTTGCAATTCAAATCATCGCATAGATTCTCCTTCGTTGTGATTTAATTATTATTCAAGGCGAGATATGAAGTTAGTAGGCTGCTTCCCACCTCTATTATGACACATGATAAGGATGGAAAGCAGTAAATGATGCAGAGCAAATATTGTTGCACGTGCATCAATACAGTATATTTATGGAACAGTGATGAGAGAGTGCAAGAGAGAAACAACGTCGATTCAGACTGACAACCCTCTATCCTTCACCTACACAACCCAGCTATTGAAGAAAGGATTCCTCATCCTGGTACTATAGAAAAAAGCCCCACAGCAGCGACAAACTGTACAATTACATATATCACATTGATTTTCTTTATTGTACCCAGCACACTGCCTTTATTGAGCATCGACTTTGGAAAATTGCTGTAATTTGTAGAGAATTGCTGTGTACTTCTGTGGGTGACAAGTAACTAAAATCTTGGCTTGACCTGAATGGGGAAAGTTCTATGTACTCCATCTACCCCGCAAGAGACTCTCGGTCATTTCAATGAACAACAAATCGGATTCCTCGGCTTTGTGCGCGTTTGGCGAGGACAGTTAAGGCACTTTGCTGAGATTCTCCATGAAAACTTGATTATTATTGTCGGGGTTTTTCTGGTATTTTTTTTTCAGTGTCTGGGATGCGGTTTCAGATAGCAACGGGGAGAGTGAAAGTCATCGTTTTCTACACGAGATGATCATCAGAGTTGACAGCGTCTAATTCACCCGCTCATGACGGCGATGATGCTTGTATTAAAAGAGGAAGACGGTGCAGCATCTATTTCAACACCAGCATAATTCAGGTTTCAGAGATTATGCAGAACTCTGATGAGGCCAATATTTTTACTGACTAGTGTTGATATTTATTGTTCATTTACACACAATGAAGGCAGTATTTACGGTTTACTGATGAATTGTTGTTTTATATGACTTTATATGAATTTGAGATATTTTCACAGCTAAGTTTGAGGGTTTTTTTAGCCACGTTTTGTTTTGTTTTTGTTTTTTTCTCTTGGTATTTATTCTTCATGGGATTAGGAGGAACTATGGAGCATCTCAGGTATAAAGACATATACAGCTATAGTAACATCTTTTTTAACACTTACCAACTGGGCAAATAACACACAAAATGCAAGAAAATGTGATAGACTTTGTACTTATTTTGTCCGTATATGACTCATCCCTCAGCTGCTTCCAAGGCATTATTTCAGGCTGGATTATATGATTTCAAGTCTGTGTAAGTTTGCAATATGAGCCACTCAACAAAAAGTTAATCTGCAACATTTTTGATCATTCAAACTCATTGAAACTGTAAAACTAAATATTGCTGCATTGTCAGTTGAGCAAATAATCACTTCAGAATTTGCTATTTCTATTCTACTTGACCAAAAAGAGCATTGTGTAACGGCAGCCTATCTTGAAAATAAACTAAAAATTGAAATGTAATTTGACTCTGGTTTATGGGGGCGGTGTAGAAACGGCTCTATCTGGCCCTCTCCTCGCTATAACCTTTGTAAAATAGATTTGCTTTGTTATATTTCCAACCTATTTGATACAGCTATTGTCACAGAACAACTTCATTTTCATGGCATCTTTGTTATATTGGTTTTATTCATTGTAAAAAAAATATATATTTAAAAAAATAGGCAACGGCACAATATTTTACTTTCTCTCTGAGTCAATTCAATTTGTTTGGTGTGGTAATAAAGTAGTCCCAAGCTTACTTATTTAGCTTTATATAAGCCTTACTCACCATCTTTGTCCAATTGAATCACATCAGTGTCAGAAAGAAACATACTGTTTATGTGTAATTGTGTATATGTTTCCCATTTATTAGAATACCCAGATAAACAGCATCTAACCAACATAGATCATCTTCTTCTACTTCTTCTTGGGTATATTTTAAACTCCTCATGTTTCCCTGCTGTGCTTCCTCTTCCCTTCAAGCCTGTCACCACCAGCAGTAGACAGGCATCCTATGGGAAACATTGTGCACACACACGCAAGCGCAAACACACACACTATAAATGTGACGGATCCTGACATTTGCTTAGTGAAAGGGCTCCTGTCTTTTTTTTGAAAATGTGTATCGTTAAAGATTCAGGAAGGAATGAAGTGACCTCTGCAAATATAGGAAGTGGAAGATGTCAACAGCAGATTACGCTGTCAGCCGTTTGACTTGTGAGGACAATCGAGAAGAGACATCAGTGTTTCCCGTACGCAACTGCCCTGATTGGAAATAAATATTTCAAACTACGTGGAAATCTGTTATTCTGACACATTTGGCCTGAGATGAGAAATTTAGGAGGATTACTTGTTCTGAACTGATTGTGACAAAACTTGGTGGAAGGGTGTGGTCTGGCCTGGGGGACAAACCATTGAATGTTGAGACCTATTTGGATCCAGGATTCTTTTTTTTTATTTTTTAAAAATGAATAAAAGGTACCAGATTTATCCTATGATGAACTATGAATAAATGCAGTTTACAGGAATGCGAAAAAATGGCGTTGTGTTAAATTATGTTAATTACATCTGATTAGCCTTGCATTGTTTTCTCCCCTTTTCAGCAGCCTGCTCCTGTGTGTGGCATTTCCATGTTCTCTACATACGTAAAACTCAGAGAAATACGTCACCACCACATAAGAGTGGAATCAATTCTAAATCTTATAATTATTATAATAGTGACTGGGCTTGTTTGGCCTGGGTGGAGGTATGCTTATATGAGTGCCCTTGTAGATCACAAGGGGATTCTGACTCATCTGACTCGTCACTTCGGGCCAACACTCCTAATAATTCATTCTGAGTGCATATTTTCTATTAGTCACCCGCTGCAAATTCATCCACGAATGTTTGGAATCTCTAAACAAGACACCGAGGAAACAGTCTGGCACAGTATCAGCCTCGGGTTTACTGGAACACACAATAGTCTCTATAGCTGAGGCAATTTTTCCCTGCACTCAAGTGGAGCAGAGTATTTTCCATAAGTCAGCTGGAGGAGCTCCTGATAGGACTGACAGCACACAGCAACAAAGCATTAATATTTACATGCCCTCCGGTGCTGTAAAGGTGTGTTTAAATGTGTATTATTTAAAATCTTCAAAGCTGCCTTATTCTGACTTCTGAGTGGGTTGTAAAAGTTACCAAGGAGCCATTTCCCATTGTGTGTTCAGTAATACACAGATGGGTTTATTGGGGTGATAAAACCATCAGTTAGCACCACAGAGAGATCTATTTTCATTTTCTGTTGCACTAAAGAGACAAAAGCAACATCTCCCGGTCAAACTGATCATTTGGCATTGCAATGGAATCATCTACATTGAAGCATTGATTGTTCCGGTGTGTCTGCCGTTATCAGTACCAGGCTAAGAGAAGGCATTCTATAAATAATCCTGGTGCTATGGGACGGACTGATGTTGTTCTGTTAAGTCTAGTGCAAGCACAAGGACGCCTTTAACAAACTCACCTTGGTTTGTGGTGCCTGGGTCGGACAGGACACTTTTAAGCAAGAACAAAAACACACAGTATTCCCCACTGGAGCGCATCGCTGAGTCAAACGTCGCTCTGAAGTCAAACACGTCCGTAAATCCCCAAAGTGAGAAGGTAAGGAGATGTTTTAGAAGCCTACACTGAAGTCTTGCAGCATCCAGACTCAGAAGGTCACTGTCGGATCCTGAGGAGTTGTTGACTTTTTCTATTTTCTCAGCCGAACAATCTGATTCCCTCCATATGGAGACACGAGGAGAGAGAAACGCGCGGCCATTGCGCACAGAAACGCGACGACTTCGTGCCGTGGCAGGTTAGATTTGGAATTGGATTAGTTGTCAGAAGAATGTCTGAAATGTTAGGATTCGATCGGTGGACGCAGACAAGTGCGGGCTGTCCGGATAGTGATGAAGAGCGAACTTCCCCGACGAGTGTTGGCGGTAAAGTCAGTCTGTCTGACGCTGAACGGGTTTCTCCAAAAAACGAGAAAGAGGCAAATACCCGCCTCACTTTGAGCCAGGCGCATCTCTCACTGTATGTGTGTGTGTGTGTATATGTGTGTGTGTGTTGTGTGTGTGTGTGTGTGTGTGTGTATCACCTCTCTCTTTCCCTCTCTCGCTCTCTCTCTCTCTCTCTCCAATTTTTTCTTATTCCACCCCCAGACAAGAAGCAATTGGAGCGACAAAAGCCAACTTAGTCTTCCTTTTATTTTACCCCGTTGTTCACTTTACATGCCTATCTGTAAACCGTGTTTTAGCTCACACTCCGGGCTTTTCCTCAGTATTGATTCTCCTGCGCTGGGGAGAAGCAAATATGAAGCTTAACTGTATCACTTTTGAGCCATAATGTAGGTTACGCCTGCATTGGATTATGCTGTAGGAATAGTAATGTGTCTGGAGCAGGGTCTATTTATGGAAAGCAACCAGACAAATTGGCATTGTATATTGATGTTGACCCTTCTCATTCACCTCCCTCACTTTACCTTCTCCACACATGCACGTAACATCACGTTTCGAACATTTGGGCGAAAATAATTGGGGTAGGATTTGAGGTCAAGTGTGTTTGCATGGGTGGATTCATTTTTACCGTGTTGATTATGGTTCATGTGTCGTTTTTTTAATTCAGAAAATGCCTTCAACTATTCTCTTTTCATCCTCTATGTCTTATTTTATTGTACTTTTTGTACCTTAACATCAAACAGAGGAATAACAGATCGAAATGACTAACATGCTGTTTACAGTTTACTGTCAATTTATTGCTATGCATGTTAGGAGAAACAAACCAAACATTTGTCAGTTTCATTAGTATTACCAAATATAACAAACTAGTAATTAATTCTCATTCACTCACAATTTAATTTAATTTAATTTAATTTTATGTTGTTTTTTATTTCGACCCATTTATTGTTAGCTCATTCAGAACCCAGTGTTCTTTACAGCATAAGAAACAATAAACACCATGATTCCATCAGCAGCTGTTTGTTTCTGCAAGAACTCAACACAAACAACAGAAAGTACAAACCAAACCATCTCTGGCTAATGTAGTGAAAAGGTACATGAGATACAATGTCCTCTTTGCAAAAGATACCATCAAAACAACATGAAAAGCATCTCTATATAGCACTATAATTTAAATTAGGCCTATCTCAATGTGAATGAGATATATGCCTGTATAAACACATTTCCTTTCATTGAGGTTATGGCTCATAACTTTCTGTGCCTGCTCATTAGAACCAACTGGAAACCTTTGAGCATTGGTCACACAAAGACACTTACACAAAGACAGTGTTGCTTTCAACAGCTCTACCTGTCCTGGCTAATGGCCTGTGAACTTTAATCTGTGATGCAATAGAGATGACAGAGTGCTAATAGAAACCCACTGGAACCAACATTCAGGGAGAAGATAACGACCCTTTGGCCTTCAGAGACACTCAGCTCACACTGTATGCTGCTGGCTGCACTCACACTGTCACTGAAGCTTACAGGCAGGTAGAGAATTCAGTAATAATGGTAGCTGACAACGACGCTTATTTATTTTATTCCTTGATCAGATTATAGAAATCAAATGGAATGTAGTTTGTTTTTCTTCCCCAGAACAGCATGCGGGGCGTAATACAGTGTTTCAGCACCATGGACAGCGAATGGAGTCATTCTCTGGTTTAAATCAAGTATCCACACACACTGTTAGGATCTGTGATAACTTTAATCTCAGGGATTCCTGGTCCCAGAAGATTTCAAGGTTGTGTACAACTCAGCAATGAAACAAGGCACAGAGAAGTGAAATTGAATTTTAACCTTGTCGTACCACCTCACTTTCACCATAAGGGCCTGTAATTTCCTATTTGTATAAGCTGTATATAGCATGAAAATTTGGTTGTCACTCATTTGGTATTTTAATGAATTCACTGTTTGTCCAAAATGGAAAGTACCAACATCAGCTATTTGATTAAAATTCATAACAAGATGTGTTGGAATATTTTGCAAAGTTACGGATCTGTTCACATTTGCATTGCAGACAGTAATTTGTCCAACAGGACACAAACTTCTGTTCAAACTTTATACTTCCACTCAGCGTTCTGAAGTAGCTGCTTCACACTGGCTAGCAGTAGTTATTTTCCTTTAATCAACATTTCAGCAGAGAATATTTGATAGCAGCAATAATCACGTCAGTCCACTGGGAATGTAGTTGGGCTGAGTCCCTTGTAGCGCTGAATATGCAGATTCAAAGATGATATTTATTTATTTACTTATTTCATCAGCCCTCCTTGTTGCCTCCTCCCTTCGTCTTTGTGCCGTTTCAGAGACTCAAGGCATGAGGTTATTGATTTCCTAATGGTCAATTTTAAGCCATTTACCTCATGCAGGCTGGGAGGGGCAAACAATATTTTCATGATTCTATTTTTGCCCTGCTGGCGATAGTGCCTAAGTGTAACCAAGGTGGTGAGTGCGTCCATCTATTTATCCAGATAGATGGACATCCGGTTATAATATGAAAAATTTATTGTTATAACAAGATGTTTTTCACATTACAACAATATATTTTCATGTTATTACGCGATGCAAACTTATGACGCTATACCATACTATTTATTTTGTTGTAACATGAAAATTACCACGTTATGACAATATGAGTTATCATGTTATAATGTGAAACATTTCACGTTATAACAAGATAAATGTTATATTGTTATAACATGTTAAGTTTGCATCTTGTAATAACATAAAAATATATTGTTATTACACGAAACCCATGCTTCTGTATTAATATTCTATGGGGAACACTCTTCAAAAACAAAGTACAACTTTCACAGAGAATGATAATACTTTTTTTTTCTTAAATACGCAATATGACCTCTTCAGCCATAGATTATAAATAAATGAAAATATTCAATAACTTGGTATTTAGCTCAAGGTGATGGTAGACCGAAAAGTTCATGATGTTCATTATGCTTTTTGAAAATGGATGTCAAAGTCTGAATTTGTACTTGTCTAAGTAGAAAACCGGGGGCATAGGAAAATGTTTAGTGAATAATAAACACAAAGTATTGTTTTCATCATGAATATTTCAAACTTTCCTCCATTTCCTTTCTACATGGCACTCATTGTTGTGTCCTGTCAACAAATCCTTAGAAATCAACTGCCCCGGGAGAAGAAAGTGGTCTCATATTACTTTTTCTCATCTTTTACCACATCAGGAAACCACATTAGGAAAGGAAATGTATACAGTTTATATATAGAAAACAGTGATTACAGCAATAGCATGCAAGACATTTGAATCTGTAATATGTAAGAGAATATATTTTGACACAAAACTTTCGTTTGTCATGCTTATTTGATATCTTTTCTCAAATGTGCTTGTGGCATCCATGTAATGTTGTGTAAGATAGAAACAGCTTTGTTTCATACAAACACAACTGGAAGGAGGAACAACCCAAAAATTCAGACACAACGAAAAACCTGGAAAGTAATTCATGTGCTGTGCAAGCCTGCAATGTCTTGGTGCTGCTAGATTGATTTCTCCTATTTCCAGTGGCCAACAATCACTTTAAATCTCCCCAGCAGAACACCTTGAGTTTCAGCTATAAGCTCATACATCTTTAAATTGAAATTGACACATCTTTCTTGCCCCAGATACCCCCGAGTACACCTGAAGTCTTCTGTAGTACTCAAACATGGACACTGCTGTTCATTTGCCAGGTCCAGATTTCGTTTACAAAACACACATCTTATGCTAATATATGGTGATTATGATGATTGTATTAACGTCAGCATATCTAACTTTTACTTCTGCCAGGATTACTGAAGAATTTATGAACCAGTTTCCACTAAATTTGGTGCAAGGATGGGGCAATGCTCCAGAAGAACCATTAAATTTAGCTGTTAATGGATGCATCCAGGGATGAGTCTTCATCATTAGATGACAGTGTTTTGTTTGTTATTTTTTTTAAAATCTCTGTTAAAGTAACACACCAATCTAAAAACAAATACATTTAAAAGAATATGATTAAAAAAGAAAATGATGTTGTGTGTTATTGCTTGTTTGTGGTTTATTAAAAAAAATCAATCAGAAAAAGAGCAGAGTGACTAAAAATCTGTCAAATGCAAAAATATGTCTTTACAGATGTATTTATCAGACAGACTGTAATGCAGACTCGGGTAAGTCAAAGGATTTGATGGGGCAGAAACAAACCCCAACCACTAAAACAGGCCACAAAACATGAATGCAATTTAAAAGAGATGAAACAGAACAGGAGGCCTTTCACCATGGAGGTGCTGTTAACATATCTCTAAGTTGTGTTCACGGTAATTACCTCAAGTGTCAGAACTGATAACAAATGTAATGATGTAATGATCCTTGAACTTCACAAGTGAAGAGAGGAGGATAATAGAGCAGCTCCACAAGTGAGAAACCATTCAAGATACCAGGACAGAATGACCTGTGAAAGAATGAACCCTCATTAAGGCCTGCGGAGGGATTATCACTCCTCAAACATAGGCTGACTGGGACCATAAAGAGCTTCAGAGCATCACTGCTTGCAATCAATTTACCCTTACACCTCTCCTGTGCTTTGGGACAGCGCACATTGTGCTCCCTGATTATTCTTGATTTCTTCTGTCTGTCTATATCTGTGTCCACTTTTACAGCACCCCAGTTCTCTTTCCTTCTGCTGCTTTGCTTCTTTGTGCCTTGTCAGACTCTCCTTCCCTCTCTCTCTCTCTCCCTCTCTCTGTCAGCCTTCAGCCTTGTTCATTCCATCCACATCCCTCCCTCCACACCCCACCTTCCCTCTCTTTTCTCTTCCTCTCCACCAGCAATCCTTTGCGTCCCCTCAGATCTTGGGCTGAAGCTTCCCACCTACCCTCCCACCCACGCACGTTTTTCTCTGGTCCATCTTATTCTGTGTGACCTCTCTTTTTCTCACTCTCTCTTTCCATCCCCTCCCCTGCCCTCCCTCTTTCTTTCTGAATATTTCATGATTTGGTGGCACAGTGCTGAGGTGAGGAGGCTTCCTCAGTCTAGGGCTTGCACAGCACAAATATTTACTCCCTGAGCTGCGCTTAGCTGAGAGTTAGGACAGACAGACACTGCGTGTGTGTGTTTGTGTGCGCGTGCATGTGCATGTGCATGTGTGTGTGTGTGTTTGTCATAAATAACAGTGATTATATGTGACACAGGCCCCGAAGGGGAAGAAAGGTCTTTGGTCTCATCCTACATTGATGTTATCGCTTCATTGCAATATCTGTCTGAAGAGAGAGCAAGAGAGAGAGAGAGAGAGAGCTGAAGTGGAGATGGAGTGGTTTGACGCTTTAGACAAGGGTGGGATAAGCATGTAAGAGAAGGCTGGATGAAAGTGGGACAGAAGAAAGGAAAAAGAGATAAAACAGGGGCCAACAATGGAGAGCGTAGCGAGAGAAAGAGAGAGAATGTCGTAGAACCGATGCATTGACAAATGTCTGTTGTGTTTTGGCTGCAGAGAATGGAGCTCAATTGCAGATCTGGAGGAACATCAAAACACAATTAGGGGCTGACATGGAGCTGCTCATGCAGAAGAGTGAGGACAGGGCAGTGGACAAGAGGAAGAAACTCAGTACGGAAACGGGAGGAGGGAAGAACAGGGAGTGATGGGAGATATTTGGGAATACCAGAGAAAGAGAGTGCGTTGTTACTAACCGGACATGTTCACCACATGAGTTAGGGTAAGCCATCATTTCTTGTGTACAGGAATTAGCACGCATTTAGGCAGGCATATTTAAGCGATTGTGAGATTTATTATGCATGAAGTTGTTTGAAGTCAGCGTCAATCCCTCTCAGATTGATGAGGAGTGGCTCCAAGTCCAATTATGTGGCATCTCCAGAGACCAGAATCCAAGCCCTGCTCCAGGAACAGGCTTTCATTCACTCACAGCTCTCATAGCATTTTTTTTGTAATGTTAAGTAACAGCTAAAGATGAACACTGCGGTGAATATATGAATAGATAAAGACTATTTAATGATGTTTATGATTATGATAAGCAAGAAAGGACAATTGAGGTGATTTTTGGTTCCACCTGCAGACAATCGGTTGCAAAGTCTCAATTTTTGTTGGAAAAGATACTCTTGTATTGTTTACAATGCAGTGTTAGTCAGCATCCTACAGTTTGGGGGAGCACAGAGGACAGATGAAGATGGAGACTGGGCAGAGTGAGGGGGAAAGGCCAATAATCAATACAAGGAGAATACCACCATGAATTATAAACTGGATAAATAAGTGTATAAAAGTACTCTCTGACACCGTGCATGCTGATTGGACTTTAGGCTACTTTAGGTACTATTGTTGCATCCTGTTGACATAGTAAAGGCCCAATCAAAAATGAAGCTTTTCTATTATATTACAATATAAATACACAAAGCAGTATAGGTCCTGAATTAATCTTTCAGTTACAACATTGCTCGGCGTCAGTAGTTGTAACCGTAATGTGTTAAATCGTGCAAACAAGAGTTACACAGTTGGACAAAGCCGTTGATGTCAAAAGATTTATTTCTCAAACTCAAGTCAAATTCCCAAAGATTAAGCATCGAAAACTCGAGATATGTTTTGGCTCAGGGTGATGAAGAATTATTTTGAGTTATTACTTCGACTGGTTTACTCAGCATTCAAATAAGAGATGAAAAATATTTTTTATGAGATTACTTAAATGGGAATTTAGACAAAAAAGCATAAAAGGGGTTTTATGTACTCTAGGCAGATGATGTGATCCCTGTCTGGATGACTGTACAGTGTAATGCATCAGTGAATGCTTCTATCAAGGCTTTGTACACATTTTTCATCCATTCATTTCTTTAAGTACACACTATCATAATGTAATTGACGCTGAAAGTGTGAAGTTTGAATCAGAAAGAACTTGAACCGTGGCGGCCTGCGCCCACAGACCTGAAAAACATTTATGAGAACTGGTTTCATTGATCATCTGCGGCATTTAAACGGTCGCTATCTTGATGTTTGAAACAAGCTTTCAATTATCTCCGAGATCAAACAGGATGAGAATTGGAAGCGAGACTGTTGGAGCAGTGCAAGTATCTATTGATGCGCTCCCAAACAGTGCCTCTTTGAATCCAAGACATCCAACAAACGGCCCCTACTGCAGAGTTTGTCCATCTGAGTGTGTTTGCTCTCCACCTACCAGAGGAACAAAAGAAGTCATTATGTGTGCTGTTTCTTACAAGTTCAACATCTGGTAAGAAACCTGCAGTGTGTACCGGGCCATAAATTCTCAGCGGTAATCCCCTTTACAAAAATACAGAAAAATCAGGATTTGAACTTACATGAAGAGCCATACGATAACACCCGAACATTATCTACACCAGGCAAAAAGTCAGCAGGATTTAAGTCATCCAGGATGGATCTATAGCCTGTACATTAAGCCCAGTGGACTAAGCCCTTCTCCACCTCAACCTCAACGGCTGTGCTATTAAATGGAACACTGAGCAGTGAGCAGGAAGGGAATGGGCAATATGAAAATGAAGTCATGTGGATATTAAGTTTAATATCATTCCACACTGACTTTGCCCTTTTGAAAGCATGTACTGTTGTTTGATTGATAAACTTTATTATCCCTCAGGGAGAATTCTCATTTTAGTCAAATGCAGAAAGGTCATAATTAACATTTTGTGATCCAGAAAGAAAAGCTGTAAGTGTATTAATAAACATCAGGGACTAAATAAATACGGACTAAATCAAATGCATAAATATACATTTGGAAGACTTACAACTGCGAGTAAGACGCGTGCACGGACGGAATTAATAGGTTTCCGTTGTTCTCCGCGTATCAATGATTGGTTGTATCATCACCATATGAGGAGAGTCCACCCACTGGAATCACTTCATAGAATCATTTAAACTGATATAATTGCGATGTAAGAGTAGCTGAATCTATAGCTGCTGTCTATTGCTCCTACTAGTTATGATTGGAAATGAACAACCTTACAAATCAATATCAAATATACAAAACAAAAGAGGTGTAGCTTAACTTCATTAATTGACATTAAATTTTCAGT
>OMNV01009494.1:0-32418 GCA_900303265.1 Brotula barbata
AGGATGCACTCGGCGTGATTTATTTAACAGTTCAATCTGAACTTGAAGGTGGACACCAGATGATCATTTCTCAGAGGACACGGCCGGTAGAAAGAGGTGAAGAGACACCAATCTGTCTGACAGGATGAAGGAGGAGCCACTGACCCACTAGCAGGCCAGCTTGTCGACAGGCCATGATGGCAGCAAAGATCCCAGCGCGCTCCTCTGGCCGAGTGCTCCGAGTCAGGAAGCCAAAGATGGAGGAGCCTGCTCCCGCTCCAATACCTGAGAGGGAGAGAGAGAGAGAGATAGAGAGAAAGGGAGAGAGAGAGAGAGAGAGAGAGAGAGAGAGAGAGAGAGAGGGGGAGAGAGAGCAAACACCATCCAGCACATGTTTATAGACCATATGTAGACCACACAGTCACTACATACGGATGCCAGTATGAGTATATTTACTCAAGTAATCCTGAGAGTACATACAGTATATACTACATCATAAGTATACATATACATCAGTACATGCGTGTATACCTATGAAAATATATCCACACGTATATGCTGGTATGTATGTAAGAATGTGTGTTAGAGTGTATTATTATAAAGTATATTACTAAAACACACACACATATATATACACACATACTGAGACTTCCTCCTTTTACTCCTTGCCTCACTGCTTTATGTGACCACAGTACTCACTACTTTACTCTACACGTTTTATATTCAACAAAGGTTCAAAGTTGTGTCCTTTGGATGAAATAATCATAACATTTCTGATATCGTCCACATGTCCTCGTCCCACTGATCTGAAGCAGACCGCCGTCCCACGGACTAATACTTTCCATCTGACACAGTTTACAACCTTGTATCTCCAATTATCTAATTAGGAAAGTTTCAATGCTTCCATTGTTTTCTATTATTTCACTCAAATTTCTGTCAAATCCATGTAGATTCATCTTAACACACACATTTGATAGGATTTTTACTGCACATGGAGTATTTTTATGTTTTGCATTATTCAACAGAGCTTACATGCTTTCTTGTGTGTGTGGGTGTGTGTGCGTGTGTGTGTGTGTGTTTGTTGTTCACCTGCTACCAGTCGACTGCATAACAACAGCCACTTTGAATATCCAATGAAATACATGAAGTTACCTGAGGACAGAAATGAAAGAATCCTTTGATGTTAAGTCTCTCTCTCTCTCTCTCTCTCTCTCTCTCTCTCTCGCTCTACTCACCAGCTATCTCAAACAGATTGGAGAAAAGGATGATGGTCTTTGTAGTTTTGGTGTGGTCTGACCACAACCCAAAAAAAGGGCCTGTTAGCAGCCCGCTCAGACTGAAGGCGGACAGACCCAGACCCAGGAAGTACGGGGGGGCCTCCAAAATCTGGAGATAGCGCCAGATTGTAGGTAGAATGACAGCTGGGAGAGAAAAAAAAGGGACAGGGGGAGGGTGGGAGAGCAGCAAATGGCACGCCTCAGTTACCCACAGCATAATACATTTCACTTAATGAGACGCTGGTGTGTGTGTGTGTGTGTGTGTGTGTGAGATCGCTGAATGCCGTAACCTCTGCGATGTGTGTAAAATGCCAGGCCGATTTGGACTTGAATCTGCTCTAATGAGAACATTATCCCACATGGTCCCGTCCATGAAGCCGTCAGGGTGAACTTACCGTACTCCACGCCGCTCAACAGAAATATCAATCCGATGGTGAAGAAGGTTACCTTCCTCTTCTGATGATTATCCATTGTGCTGACTGGCGTCCGGGCCGTGTTACACTGACCTCTGTGCGCGCGTGTTGTTCGGAAATGTTCACATAATGGGAGGCTCTGCGGCTCCAATTGCAGCTGCAGCCCCCAAAATAATTCAATTGTACGGTTTGATGTCGTCACTGAGATGAGAGGGAGAAGACTGGAAAATCACAACAAACAAACAAGTAAACAACATATCCAGGTAAAAGTGCATGCAGCGGCCGTCCGTCCGTCTCCGTGAGGCTCTCAGGTTGGAACTGAACCTCCTTTGGACTTCCTTCCACACTGCGAGCGTGTCTCAGGTTACCAGGTGAGCCGGAGGAGCGGCGAGCAGCATTCATATTTAATCCTGTTTCCTTCTGTTTCAACCCTCCGAGCACGCGTCAGACTTTGGCCTCGCTAGATAAACAGACGAGGAGACCTAATAATAGAATGTTAAAACATCACAACCTCTTATCAGCCAAAGGTACGAATCTGTTTGCCGTCTCCCCTTCTGACCGAGTCACGTATTATGTTATGAAATAGGCGCGATAAGATCGCGTCCAAACGCCACCGTGCTGCGTTCGGCACCGAATAAACCAGGCGACGGCGGCGTCTGGCCTGTCCGGGGCCCTCCTTAGCTCTGGGGCCTTTTCTATTAAAGAGAATTGTCACCAAGTTAATACCTCCATATGTTTTTCCCTGAGTCACATAATCAACAGGCCATGAATAATACAGGTTGTTTGGACGGCGAGAAGCCATGAATAATGGATCATTTCAATAACACATATTCTCGCCCAGCATCATCCGCTGAAATCCTACAGCACCACGACTCTCTGAGAGGCTGTGTTTTCAGGCTCGACTGGCTGCCAGCATGTGTTTGGGTCAGGATCCCTTCGGCGCGCGCGTGTGTGTGTGTGTGTGTATGAATGCGATCCTCTTTCATACTAAAGACTTGTTAAGGACTCTGGGGCTTTCTGATGCTGCTAGATCCGATCTCAGCATCCTGAACGGACTCTCATCAGCGTTGTCCCGTGTTGTGCTTTTCTGGTTCGTCTCCGATCCCTCACTGATTGACAACAGTGTGTCTCCATTCTATCAGTACTCCTCCTGAGTCCCAAGGTGTCCTCCAGGGGTCTGTCCTCAGCCCGTTAATCTTCATTATTCACAGCCTTGGTTTGCACAGTTGTTTATGTAGACAACATATAAATCTACATCGGTTCCTGGCCCTCTTGACCTCCTGACCCCAACTCCTCAACTGTCTGCGTCGGTGACATCAAAACCTGGATGAGCGCCAACTTTCTCAAACTTAACAAGGATGAAACCGAACTGTCTCTCGGCTTCCCACTCCCATCAAACCCACAGTCTGTGACCTTGGCATCATTTTGGGACCTTCACACACTTCCCTTCCCCGCATCAGCTCCATCAAACCTGATTGCTGCGGTACCCTCTTCGCCGGCCTCCCTGCCACAGCCCTAAAAAAATGACAACACGCTCACGATGCAACTGATGAGTGCTCACAGATAACAAAGGGCCATCCCACATCACCCCCATCGTGTGTCATCCCACATACGACACACGCTGCTGCTGACAACGTTCAAAGCTTCTGTCTCTGTTTGATTGGTGAAGTTTTACTTTAGGTTGTCAGCTGTCCCGTGTTTTGGGTCAGCATCCATTCCAAACTGTGTAACTCTCTCCCACAATCCCTCTGTGACCTCCTCTCCGCGTCTGAATTCAAATCTCAACTCACAACTCACCACTCACCGCCACCAAAATGTTCCGAATCACCCGTTCAGCGTCCTTGTGACGTGAAAGGACAGCCCGTGTGTTTTTCCATGACAAAATGCTGAGTAGGGCCGAGTCCAGGGTCCACCGAGAGGCCATTAGCATCCTGCTCCACCCGGCTTACCTGCAGCCGTTTCCATAGCAACACCACACACTGACATGAAGGTGGAAGGTGTTTTGCACTCACCTATGAGTCTTGGTAAACAACACGGCGGTCCCTGGTGTGTAAGCCGCAATCTGGTCCATTTAGTCAGTCACGGAGCAGCGCTGGAGTCTGGTGGAGATAAGAGATTACCAGGATGCGCCGTTAAGAGGAGGCCATTTGACTTTCAAATAGATAAGAGCTGATTAAGTTGCTGCGTTTGAGGCTGGCTGAGGTAGGAGTGGGCATGTTCTTGAACACAGCTTCTCCCCGGAGGTCCTTGGGTATCCCCATTAACATCAACCTGCAGGGCGCTCGCAGGCGGCAGACACGGTAAGAGAAGATAATCAACAGGACTCAGCCGCAAAACTCTCACAAACACTTCGGGGATTTAATTATGGAGCCAAAGAAAAAACTTTCACATCCAGATTTCCAGCTCGGCTCGTGGTTCGTGTAATGTGTGTGTGTGTGTGTGTGTGTGTGTGAGACACAGAGAGATCTTCCACCCGGTGGCCGTTCAGGAGCGAGAGTGGAGCAGAGGCGTGGATGGACGCGGCGTGGAGCGAGCCAGGGTCATGATGCCCGTGTCCAGCGTCGGGGAGGACAGAGCCATCCTGCTGGGCTTCACCATGATGGCCTTCTCTGTGCTCATGCTGTTCGTGGTCGGCATCACCACGGTCAAACCCTACGTCGACAGGTAGCTGCCCATCACTCGTGAGGATGAGGCGTGGCAGACAACAGCCGTGGAGGAAGAGCTCATTCAGCAGAGGCGCTGCTGCTGATTCGTTCGTAATACTCTGTGCTGTCGTTGGAGATTATGTGGAAAACTTCGACTGTTTCAACTTTAGGAGAGTTTGGAGTGAAATAATGATAAAATGTCGAATGTAAGAACAGAGATAATGGAGAGATTTTACACAAGATCAGTTTCAAACCATCTTCCTCCATTTTGGGTCGTTTTCTTGCATTTAGGTCAGTTAAAGGATGACACAGAGCTCTAAAGCAGGACGTTCCCTGATGTCTTTAACGTCCCAAAGCTCTGAAGATCATCTTTAAAGTGGATCATACCATCGTGTGCAATAGTGCAAAATAGCTCACAATGAATTTAAAGTATCGACTCTCAAACCTTATGACCACAGTCGTCAGGAAAATCAGAGAGCGCCGTGAAGAAATGTACCATTCCATCCGAATCAAGGAATCTGAACGCAATAAATAATACATATACTACAGAGACGGACACACACACACACACACATCTGTCTCAACAACAGAAATTCTTGTTTATCCCTGGTGCAAAGTTTACTGAAAGTCATTCAAATAATAAGAATTATGGGAATTTAGTGAATAATACACACATAAATTTAATCTTCTGCACATTACCATTTTGTTTATCTTGTTCCTGTGATATTAAAAACACTTTTGGGCCTTTTGCAGGTCAATAGAAACTCTCGAGACTCGTTTGGAAAAAGGATAAGTGTAGGGAGGAAGTGAAAGTTCACAGCAGAGTCAGTGGAGGAACGATCAGTGTTCCACGGACCAGACGTGCTCCGGCGTGTATTCATACAGAGCATCACTCCCACCAGATGTCTAACAGCAAACCGTCTTTGTTTGCATTGTGATCCCTGAACCTGCTGGCTGATGTTTTCCAGTAACTGGGAGGAGGAAACCAGCTGTGTTTTGCTCCAGGCTGATGTTCTGGAGGAGTGGGTGGACTGCAGAGGTGTGAGCACCGTGCCGTGCCTCAACGTGACGGTGAACGTGACCGGATCCAGGCTGAGGGCCGCTCTCCACCTGGACGAGGAGTCCGTCCTGCGAGCCCCACCGGTAGGGGTTTAAGTTAATCCCAGAACGCCTGCAAGATTCTGTTCTTCACGCATCACACCACACACAACACACAGGGCCATACGGAGCCACGGATCTTCATTCTGATCACTCAGAGACATCCTGGTTTTCAATTAGCCCCCTAATCAGGGATTTATTTACACTCTGGACAGCAAATAAAGGCAAAAATGGAACACTGATTACAGCACAGGCTAGATTAGATGGAGCAGGGCCTCAATCCAGCAACCCATGAGATAAGCTACAGGGAAATGAACACAGATTGGTGTTTTAAAATGTCCAGTTTCATGATATCATTTTAGACCTTCCTGGGTTCCTCTGCCTCCCTTCCATCATATTTCATCAGGATTGGTCTACAATTTTTGGAATAATTTGCTCAACCGGTACAAAAATGAATCAAAAAGTGAAAGTTGTACGTTAGTTCTCTGTAACCGGCCTGATAAAAAAAATCCCTCTGCCCGTATCTTTGTTTTTCAGTGCTTCTACATCCCAAAATGTCAGATGGACAAAGTAGATCTACAACAGGAAGTCCTAAAAGTGAAGAACAACTTGGACTCTCAGCTGGGGGGAACCCTTCCTTGTTTCACCGACCGGTCCCGGCACCCACAGGACGCCATCCTGAGGAGGAATTACACCTTGAGGAAGGTCCTGTTGGCGTTGCTGTGGCCCGGCCTGATGCTGGCGGGGGGAACTCTGCTGGTCGGCCTCGTGAAGCTGACTCAGAGCCTGGCCCAGCTGTCCTCAGAGGTGTGTGTCCAAACAGCAGGAGGGAGGTTCACTTCCAGACACGCACAGGGCAAACTGTACAAGCTCCTCAGGAGGTCCAGCGTGCACTCGCCCGCATAAAATACATCTGTGAATAAACTGCAGCACTAACAAGCAGCAGCACAACGACCAAACTGTAGAGAGTGTAATCACGTCAAGGGTACCTAATGTAAACCGGCTGCCACGGAGTCTCCCTTACAGCATGTAAACACACATCGACTTGTGAAGGAGGCCGTGCTCTGTACTTTTGTTGGCCAAATGAAAAAGCTGCTGTTTCTGCAGGATTTATCATCCAAGCCCAGGATTGGAGTATTCAAATATTTGTTCATTACATTTGCATTCAAGGCCAGAATGCTCATTTTTGTTCACCTACAACGGCCCAGAGGCGTTTCGTCGTAATAAATAATGTGAGAGCGAGCGTCCACCTTTGCACGGTGGGAAGAATCGAATGCAGTGGACACTAAAGACAAAAGAAGTCATTTTTACTCCTGTGACACACAGAAAGATTCCAGTCATCACTGGACACTTTACTATCACTCTAAAAATCACCAGTTGAAGGGAAATCCCCCTTGTTTTTTCCTCATCTGTCTACCTCCAGGAAAGACAAAATGACAGGAATGTTACAACACGGAGGACTGATACGTTTGCTAACCTATCATGTTGGAGATGCTCTCAAATCGCTGAATCCTCTGCAGAGTAACCGAGGCCAGAAAAGTGCCTTTGTTGACAATATTCATATTCTCGAAACGTAAAAGAATAAAAACAGCCACGAATTAATATTTCATAGAGCAATGTTTAATAAACAGTACAATAAATGAATGCATACAGTTTTTTTTTTATCAAACATGGTCATATGAGGATGACTGAAATGAGTATTGGAAGAGATGATATATACAGATGAATTGATAACTAACATATGAGTCTGGTTCTTTTAAAAACATGCAGGGTAGCTTCTCTCTCTTATTGTGCTTACAGGCGTCCGCAAAGGCGAAGAAAGCTTCGCACCAGAGCGAGGACGACAGCATCGAGTCCTTGTACTTCATCCTCTGCTTTGTCATTCATATCATTTCAACAACTAGAAGCTGTCTACTGGGTTTGTGTGAGGATGGTTATGCACGTTATGCATGGTTCCTCCTTTTTGGTTAGCAGTTACATGTGTGTTTGCTTACATTTAAAATACAAAAATATATTACCTCTGTAGTAATTCAAGGAAAGCATTTGCACATGTAGTAGCAGTATCAGTATCTGTTACCTTCATTGTGACATTGTTGTACCTCACACAAGTAACAAGGTCGTTTTTATACACGAAATTCAAGTAAACAATATCAGGTCAAACAAAAGTAGATAATGAGGGACCTCATTCATAATGCAGTGTGAGAAACAGAAAACATAAGCAGAATGGGCACAAAGGGGACAAAACAATAACATTGTGATATTTCTTCTATCAAGTACAGTCTATACGTACGGGGTCTGAATGGGGCCGGCCCACTGGTCTGTATCTTATACAGAAGCACAAACATTTCTGCAGGATCACTCTCCTGAGCACTTCCGAGTCTTTACCGTGTACGTAGAAAGAAAATGAAATGGGCTTCGAGATGAGACTTTGCGCGTCCAGGGAATGGCCCTGTGTGTGTCATTTGGTAAAGCTGGGACATTTACTCAACAATTACTTATGCACCTATGCAGTGAGCAATCGTGCATAGATTTTTCTTCCACGCACAAGGGCAACAAGAAAAAGGAGGAAAGAAGACACTTAAAGGTAAACAAACGTTAAACATTAACTTCAGGGACGTCTCTTTCCCTTAATATGGGACAGAGTGGCAATAATGGGGTTAATCTAGGATACGGAAGCATTAGCAAAAATATTTTCAGATGGATGGATGGATGGATGTTGCACAAATCAAAATTTAAGGCTAAAGGTACACCTCCAAATATAAACCTGGTCAGAAGAAGCGAAAGGCAGGGGCGCAAGGCGTTTCTCACTGGATGGGAAGTAGTAGACAATACTGTTACAGTGCAGAATGTGCTTTTTTTGCCTTCCATGTACTGTCTGTAAAAAAAGCACACTGTCACTATCTCACTGACATCATTTTTTTGCAGCGTACAGTACTTATTAAGGTGGCAAATTGCATAGTGTAACAGCACAAAATACAATAAAACACTCATTCTTTTCCCTGCAAGACAAATACACACTGGCTGAATAACAAAGATCAACTCATAGTATGTTATAGAGCCGGCCATCCTCCAGCCCCGAAAAAGGTTTTCTCGAGTCCTTCTCTGTTCCGACTGCGTGGGGTGATTGACGGACATTTTTACTTCAACCTTTTGACAGAATAATACTGATGGACAAAACAAAAACAAACACAAATACTGCAGAGATCAGTGCTGTGAGTACACATGGGATTGGAATAGTAGTGACTTTTTTTTCCATTCTTTTTTTTCCTTTTAAATAAGACTGCCTAGTAGCGGGGTTACATATCTAGTACTTTGGCTCAGTAGAAAATAGAGAATCAAAAAAAGGAATATGTGCACAGTATGCATACAAGTCAATGGATAGATCAATGTACAAAAAAGTCAAAAGTCGTCAATCGGACATGAGTCTAAAGTGAGGACACGCATTAGTCACCGTTTGATGTGGAGCAAACGCCGTGCTCCGATTAGTGTTAAATGCTAGTTAGGTGTGTTCAACGACACACACTCCCTATCAGTCCTCAGAGAGTGTTTGTGATTGTAATCCTGGGGGGGTGACTACAATTGCAGTCTGTGTGTTTCAACATTTCCCATCTTCATCAGTTCATCACAGGTAGTGGAAATAATGTTGTAATCTGTTAGTTCATAACGAGAGGAAAGCAGGCAGAGCTCGTGGTGCACCATTCCACGACGGGGTTCTTTTCTTGCTGATGGGTGTAGATGTACTAAAAAGAACAAAAAGTGTAAAATTTGCCCAACGTTTGTTCACAAGGCCAACGTTAGCAAGGTCCATTATATGCATGTAGATCCTATGAAGAAGAGATAAAACCACTCCATTCAGTTCATAGAGCGGGGAGGTTTTCTGACTCCTGCACATACAGGGGCAATTAGGCATTCACGTCCCTGAAGCGGGCCCCTCTTAGCACCACTATATTTGATGTACTGACAGGTGCATAATGGCCGGTGCCATTACCGGCCATGTGCATCCCATTGGTTGCCGTTTAATTCATGGCATGCTGTCGGATGGTGTGGAAGATCCAGTCCATCTTCGTCGTCCAGCCACCATGGTGGGCATCGTTCATCTGCTTCATGAAGTAGTCGAGGGCCTCCTGCTCTGACTTGTCCAGGGCCAGGGTTTTTCGGATGTAAGCGATGTCATCAAAGGACTGCAGCTCGGGCATTCCCGAGCCCAGCATCATAGAGAAGAGGTTGATGAAGAGGTTGGCGTGCTGTCGGATTGCTAGGTAAGCTTTGTAGCACATCTCCTGGAACCTGAGGAGACAGTCAGACAAGGAAAAGGTATCATCAACAACACAACAAAAAGGGGCAAAAATAAAACCCATCCATCCAAGAAATCCCTGATAATTTCTACTAAATTTGTTACCTTTCAAACTCCCTTGTTTTCGTGCACTCCTGAGTGCCTTTGCTAATAACGATCAAGAAGTCCTGCGTGAGCACAAAGGGAACACGTTCTCTCTTGTACCCAAACTTCTTCTTCTTGTGGTCAAGGAAGTGGCCAAAATCTATATGGAACAGCTGGGAAAACATGGGACATAAATTTAGTTATCTTATAAAACACTAGATAAAGAGTATAGAGGGATAACAGACAAAATCTTTACCTGGCCATCATCTTTGACCATAATGTTGCTATTGTGTCTGTCGCCAATGCCCAGGATAAATGTTGCTACACAGTAGCCTGCACATGAGCGTGTAAAGAGATCTATGGCCTGGTCATACCTGCAGAATAAAACACGTGGAAAATACTTCAGACAAGGTTAACTCTGTGATACGATATCGTCCTGCTCAGGGGGAACCTATCGAACACACATCTCCAATGACGACTGAAATTAATAATACATTTTTAAAAAAGACAGATGTTACACAGTGACTAAAACCCACTAGGCAAACAAAAATCTGAAAATCCAAGACAGCACATTACCAGGAAAATCTCATCGACCATCATTGAATATGACACTCACATCTCTCCCTTGTTCTTATCCTTTAGCCACTGGTGCAATGTGTGGCTGTTGAACTGCAGCGCCCCCTTTAGGCCACCTTTACATTGGATCTGCATGATGGTGTGAGAGTTCCTCACCACCTCGATCAAACCCACACAGTCACCAATTGACAGACATCCATAGGGCAGCATCCTGGGGAGGAAGAACCGAGCGTTCAAAGGACGACCAACTTCTTTGTTCAAACATGAAGCAGTCAAAAAGAGCACAAGTAGTTCACTGTGCGCTGATTACTATTAATTCTTTATGAATTCAAAAAATATATTAAAGCTTGAAATCTCTGCACTCTAAGTCCTGTTACTACACCGGTCAACCATTAGTAATGATTATATTAACAGCTCATACTACAGGAGCTGTCACATCAAGAGTGACTGCCACTCATCTATATTCAAGTATGGAGTGAAGAACATTAGGGGTCTCCCCTGCTTGTTAATGTGGACGTGTGTCTTTATTGTCATGGGAAAGCGGGAAGCCTACCTGAGATCAAGGCCTTGGTTCTGCCAGATGTTCTCCATTATCCTAATGATCTGCAGTGTCAGCATATCCTGCCTCAAATCTGGGGAGACGGGAAGGGGGATGACAGTGAGGTGAATATTAGCTGCTTAGCTCCTCTTTGATCATGCTCATGATGCATTATGGAACAGAGCTGTCAAAGTCTGTTTAATGACAGATGGTGCAGCAAAATGCACAAACAGCTGTGGTACAGTGGAATTCAAATAGCGTGACGGCTTGGTTGAATAGTGTAAAGAGCAGTGATGAAGGCGAGGTTGCATTTGTATAACATGATTTGCCCTGCAGGGTTGCTCACGCTGAATTACGCTACATACATACACTTACGTAGAGAAAGGGAATATTCAGACCTGGATGTGTGTTCATGTGTGTATGTATTTATACGTATACGGGACACACGCAAGGATAAACAACCAGGAAATCTAAACAAGAAACAGAGAGGCAGAGGGAATGAGGGAGACATAAAGAGACAGAGCTCACCGTCTCCATTTTTGAAGATGATTTCATTGTTCTGAAAGAGAAGCTCAGACATCATATCTGGGTTCTCCCAATTAAGCCATAAGGGTCGCTTGGCTGATGACATCATTCTGCATTCCTCCAGGCTGAAACAAACAAAATGCATTAGGAAAGCAAGGACGGGAGAAAAACAAAATAACACCAGAGGCCAGGAACACAGTACAACAATAATTTTAACAGTTGCTGTGCTTCTGCTCACAAGTTCCAACTCAAAACAATATACATTTAATAATACTATATATTTCATCCTACGTAATCATGTGGACTGACTAAAGAGTCAGTGTTTTAAAAGCTATAAACACGGCGGCTTCACTTCTTTTGATGAAATACAGATTTTGTTTTGTCACAAAAAGAAATCATTACAAGCTACCAATTTGTGATAGAGAAGCGTCAAATGATATAAACCAGACATACCGAAGATTTCCAAGCTGATGTGCTGGGTTCAGTGGAGAGGTGAAGCTTTGTAGTGCGTCCATGTAATCAGGTCGCCTCATCTGCTCCACCAGAAACTTCATTTGAACCTTGAAAGACGCAAACAAACACAATCTTTTGTAACACCCTGGTAATGAATACAGACATGTAATCAGTCACTGTAACATGAAGCACCCTCTGGTGGCCATGTTGCAGGTCCACAACTCTTAACCGTCCCAAACAGATGGAATTTTGGAACTTGTGACTCTTCCAAACACTGAATTGTGTGCTTTATTCAGCTGGACACTGATCATTTCACAATAGAATCACAGATTCAATTGGCTTTGTGTTTTGGATGAACTCAGTTTGGTAGCTAGTTCATTAAATGCATCTGCTTATGACTGCTACAGCTATATAACTATTGGCAGCTAGTACTTTGTCATAGTACTACACTAGAATTAAGGTTTCTGTCTTTATTAAATTAGCCTAGTGGTTAGCCAGCTAAGAAAAGCTGAAAACACATTTTCTGTGCAGGCTAATTGAGCCTGCACCTTGGTGAGATGATAGACTGGCAACAAATTTACAAATAAATAGAATTTTCAACCAGAGCTATTGTGGAATGGCCCATTTCATTTCATTTTTCATCCTTGGGTTGAGATCATTATTTAGCTGTTGGAAAGTGCATCGCAAATGCCAGCTGTTGAAAGTCAAATTACCTTCTGTGCCTCATCCTTCTTCTCCTGTTTGAGGAGGTCAGTGAGATTGATGAGTTTCTCCATGGCCTCCACCTGTCTGCTCAGGTGCTTCAGGTACATGCCACAGGCCCGACAGTACGACTCCAGCAGCAGGCCGAACCGCTGGCTCACGGTCTTGTTGTGCATCTCTGACCTGGAGACGTTTTTAAAAATGTAATGCTCTTTGTGTCGTAATTAAATTGTGCAAGGGGTTTCACAAACCTGTTTAAATTTTACATATTTCGGACCAAACAGTCAGGTGACATTCAAACAGTTATTTAACCTTTCAAGTCACATACAAACAACTTCAACTGTGTCACAGAAGACCTTTGAAATGAACTCACTTTAAATGCCAGAAGAAGAAATGTCCTATCCTCTGATTGGTTAGTGCCTTTTTCAGCAGGAGGCGTGCAAGTGGATTATCAAGATACTGCTCATACTTTAGAACCTAGGACAGACATGGACAATACAGAAATACCACACATTATACACACATTTCTATTGACACACATTATTTGACTAAAATCACACACACCACATTTGTACATCAACCATGATTAGCCACACTTGTGTACATTTGCAGTGTAGCCAAATAAAGATGCACCACACCTGAACCAGTTGAATGAGGTACTGGGAGAGTTTGTCATCAGTTAGGTATTTCTCAAGGCACTTCACAGCAAAGTCTCTGATCATAGGATCGGGGAAATTGCAATCCAGCAACTCCATGGCTTGTTCCGGCTTGATAGCCGGCCAGTCCTTCAAAAGGCAATACATCTAGGATGGGAGACAACAGACACAGAGCTACTTTAGATCCTTAATTTTAAATAATACTATTTCCTTGCTTTCTTGCAATTTTAAACATCCCTACAATACATGAGAAAAGTGCATTGGTTTGCACTATCCAAGCAAAATTCAGTCGAGTCCATCAATAAAACAGCAAAGCTTGGTGGCTATCTGTTTTGCCATGTGATGCCCTTCAAAATATAGATGTGTCAGCAGTAGAAACTTGAGCCTGGCCTACCTGTGCAACCTCATCCCTGGAGTTCCATTTCACAGCCAAGAGGATCTTGGGAAGAATCTCTGGTATGGTGACACAGTAATGTCTAAAATAGTTGAAATAGCAGAAATATTAAGCTTATTACTTAGATAGTCTCCATATAAACACAAACTACTGGTTAATTGCTACGCAAACACACCCATATTACCTGTGCCTCCACAGGAAGTCTTTCTCCTGCTCAGTGATTTCAGACAGCGGGTCTCTGTTACACACCTGCCGTAGCTGCTCATTGTCACTGTCTGTCAATGGGTTGTCACGCGCCAGTCTGTTACTCTATTAGACCATGAAACACAAATAACACACTATTAATATTAACTGAACACTGCAGGATTCAGATTGCTAAATTAGCACCCCATGGACTCTACACCTGAAGGTATGAACAGGAAGATGATACAGAGTAATTGCCTGCAGTGTGAGAAATCTACAATGTGGCAGCTATTTGTGGCAGCTCAATAAGACTCAAATACCACTATAGGTATGACACAAAAACATTGCATAAATTCTTGTAATCTTACCAGACCGGTGTGGCAGTAATTAAAGCCAAGCTCTCTGGATATGTTCCAATTCGCATGGTCCTCAACTGTGGTCATATCAGGGAACTTGACTGGGCAACTGAAATGGTCAAACTCCAGCTCCAAACATGGGGTTTCCTATGAGTTTACAAAGTATTTAAAGGCAAAGTTACATTGAGGTGTTTACTGTAATCAAAGAAAGGCACCTTTACAGACGGGTCACTGGGTCAATGAATTATTAAGAGGGATAAGAAGCTTGGCTGATTACATGGAGGAGGCCTTATGTCCAGTTCTGAAACACGAGAGCTTATAGTCAGCATTAGAAAACGGAGTACAAACTCATACAACAGAGCCGGGCAGGCAGCCCAGTGAAATGTGCTTTGGAGTCGCCTATTTTTGACATTTCGAATCTTTTATAAAGATTTTTTTCTTGTTTAATATTTGACATTACAGTAGGTAGGTACAAAATGTACTCCATTTCACCTTGTTGGGATTCGAGCCCGTGACACCGATAGGGTTGAGCAGATCTTCCAGGCCATGTGGGACAGGCCACAGGTTTAAAGCCATTTTCCCAGCCACTAGTGTGTGGGTGTAGTCAAACAGGTTGATGTTGCCCCAGGCTAAGGGACAGTGCTCCTACAGGAAAATACCAGAAACATGATGCATATGAAAATGATTAAAGAAGAAACAGCTCCAGGCTATAAAACAGACAGGTACAGCGTAAAGGGATGTTGTTTATTTCCCATGCCAGGCGACTATGTTAACCCTTTCGATTCATTTAATACAATATAAAACAGAGAACTTAATTACAAAAGTGAATTTTAATAAGATCGAACATCTGTAACAATACATTTAACACCACATTTCATCCTTCTCCAACATCTGCTAACCTCTTTAGCTCCTTTTCTGCCTTTCACAGAGCAGATGGAGAGGCAGAGTCGTGCGGCACGGGGGATGTCTGGAATGTACATGTCATAGTTCAGCCACTCGTTCCACCTGGGATGAAAAGAGGAAGAAAAATTACACCAATCAATCATCACAATGTTGACTTATTAGAAATATACCCAAAAGTGACACCACTGTATTGAATGCCAAGTTTCATTGTGTTTTTACCTGGGATTCGAACAAGGCACACGCTGGGTGTTGACATTGTCACATAACTGCTCCCCACCGTGGTATATCCCTGTCCTGACATATATCTAGAATAGCCACAACACAACAGAATTTTTATTTGATAATCCTTTGCTAGACTCTCTCTCCTTCCGTTTCAAACTGGATAAATCTAATAACAAAAAACTTTCAACAATTTCTAAGCCACTGGAGAGGAACAAACAGTCAGAATGTATTTTTGTGAACACATAGCACAAGTACCATACAATGCAGAGAACTGATAGAGAAAACAAACCAGGGTATACAGCAATGTATTTATACCTTGTCAATGTCTCTGATGTTGACATTGACGTAGGTGGCGCATAGTATCCTAATCCTCAGTGTTCCATTAATTGTCCATAGAGACTTGGTAGCTGTTTCTCCATTCATATACGGTGTTGCTGTGGATATTCGCCTTGCATATGATGGCATGGTGAAATTGTCCTTGGGCAGCTGGGAATACAGGCTGTCTTTTGCCATTAGCATCAAGTTGGGCATCCGGCCCAGCATGATGCAGCTGCGGACATACTGTTGGGGACAGACAAAGTGGTATAAACAGTGACAGGTTGAAGCTGCTAGCATGATTTCTATGTTACTGTAATGTCACTTATTTGATTTTACAATTACATGTCAACTAGAACAGAAACATTCAGCACTTTGTGGTTTTATACCATGGTGTTTGCAGTCTATACTTGAATCAGCACATTTTACAGGCAGATTATCTTCTTGCAACTTTCATTTTCTGTCAAGGCCGGCGTGCTGATTCAATGAAGTGGATCACAAGCAACGCAACATCAGCGGCACATAGATGAAATTTACCTTGTACTGACTCAGGGGGTATTTCTCCAGTAAGTATTCATCACAGCCGCAGACTTTGAGGATGTATTTGCCTTGGTACTCCTGAACGCACATCTTTAACTGCTCATGGGAGAGCAACATGCTTCGCGTTTTCTTCCTGATGGCTTCAGCGATCACCTGCTCTGGCACATAGTCATGGTTGATCTTCAGGGTATACTTCTGTTTGTCATTGCTGGGTGACACAATTACCCATATGACCACTATTATTTGACCTGGTGGAAAGACAGTAAAAGATCAAATGTGTGTAAATAATGTGCAACGTGGCTTATATTTTTTGGAAATTTTCACTGTGAACATTTGGCTCAAAAGGGAAACATCTTACCTTTATCTAGCTTGTTATAGATGTGCCTGGGAAGTTCGGCTGAGGATTCTACATTAGGAGGATAGACATACAGGGCTCTACTATGGGATCCATTACTGTCTCTAAGGTCCACTGCCTCTTTGCAAACATTCAAAATGTTCCTTCTGAAGTCCTGCACTTCTGGATCTTTCACCAAATCAAACTCACATATGGGCATCCCAATCGCAAAACCTAGACAAACAAGAGCACGATTAAAATGAGCTGTGCATTAACAGAACAAGGATGCGTTTGTAACATATACGGAGGTGAAAATCAATCAGAATGCAATATATTGTGTGATATGGATAATTGCAATACTAAGGCCTATACACTCAATAGCGAACTTGATGTTAGGGATGTAAATTGAGTCAAGAGCTGTACCTATTTCTCTGTTTAGAATTTTCTCTTCTCTGTTGCCTACTGGCTCGATGACTTTGAGCATGGCCTGGAAGAGCCTAAGGTCACACAACCTCCTGGTCTCATCGTAAAACTCCTCCCTTTCTGCCTCCTGGGTGACGCTAACAAATATGTAGGAGCTCTCCTCCTGCAGCAGATGGTAAAGGGGGTACTTCCTCGCCTCCTTGAACAGTTCGTGCTTCACTGTGATGAGTGTGGCCTCCCTGAGGCACTCCAATGTGAGAATCATGCCATTTGGCAGAAGGCAGTCCACCAGGATGTTGGGGGGCATCAAGTGCATCCCCCATAATTCTCCTGAGGAAGGTCTTGGAGGCATGGTTGTGCCAGCAGTTGTGCTCTTTTTGACGTGTGATAATTACAAGATTAGTAATCTCAATCAACTGTAAAAGAAAGAGATAAGATTGAGAGATAAGAACCACTGACCTGTTTAGAACAATGAAAAGCACGTGTGATAAACACTGATCCTAAGTAACAGTAAAATTACACTCAAAACTGTAATCCTATGAAATATGGCATGTGAAGCATTTTGTCTAAACTAACTAAACATAATAATAATTTAATGGGAATGGGGGGTATACAACATTAAACAATAATTTGATGTTTACTAATGTCACCTTATTTAATGTTGTTTGCGAATCGTTTTGACTTACTAGCCAACTCCACCGTGAAGACAATTTCCTATTATGAATGTTAACGTAACCTGATTTGATAGAAGACAAATAATAAAATAATGATAAAGATATCATAGATGAACATTTCCGAAACTCGTTCTTTCACCAACTAACGCTGATGTTTACTCTAAGGGAGCAGTAGGGATCTGGATAATGTCGACTGTTGTCGAATGAAATGACTCAGTCATGTAAACAAACTTGTTCGCTTGCGTTAGCTAACTACCATAATGCTAGCCTGTCACCTCGCCTACTTTCTGTTGTGCCGCTGCTGGGTGTTGTTTCTTTGCTAGCTAACCTGGCTAGGCAAATCAATGTCATTTGTAATATGAAAACACATTGTTTATTTTAATAAAAAGGGTGAAGGGGTACGCCTCGACTATTTTCCCTGCGAGTGATACGGTACCCAACCGTTTGATGCAGTCATAATTGACACATTTAACCACCAAAACATACAATAACAAATATGAAGTTACCTATGTCAGAGCGCTAACCGGTTAGCTACGAAGCTAGTGAGCTAGCACAACCATTCGCAGCGGCTAGCTGAGGAAATCCCATTCACAGCGTTTCTTGGGGGTCTCGACCAGCACTGCTAGCTGTGATCCATCCACGCAGTGATATTGAGGGGTCGAGACAGTCCCGCTTGGTGGAGAAAAGAAGCTCCTAGCTCCCGGCGATGTTGTCAACATGTGGTGGAGGAATGTGGCCGTAATACTCCATGATGTTATTCATCATACCGTCCCGAAAACAAACTGCACACTTTGGTAGTACGCTAGCTCCATATAGCTAGCCTGGTGGAGCGCTACTAGCGGGCTCATCGTGTTGGACCGCCCTCCCACACACAGCCAGATATCACAGATAGCAGCTTATCTTGACAGCAAATAACAACAATGCTTACGACGAGATAGTAATAAACTTAAATATGTCATCGGCTAGGTTTCTTGTAAAAAGTATCCTTTCTTCTCATATGATTTAAGTGTTATCAATGATCGACTGTGTGTTGCTGGGTGGATGTAGGGCTGTTTGTTGTTTTGTTTTTTTTTACTCATAATCTGTCAAAATAAGCTTATGTAATATTGCCAACCCCTTTATATTTTAAGACAACACGGTTAGAATTTTTTAAAGCAGTTTGTACAAATTTAATGAGTTTTTCTGGTAACCGATTTATATTTAAGTATGAAAACATTTTAAAATCTTAAAACTGATTATAGCTATAGTCTTTTAAATTATCCTTTAAATTCTGGGTTTGTTAGGTATCTTTTTATGCAAATTTTTTTAGAATGTATCCAAAGAGAGAAAATTCTTTGGAAATGTTTGGCTCATAATTAGAAATAAAAATAAATTAAAAATAAAACTTCATGAAGATGTATCCATTGGTGGGTACATCGGATTTTAAGAGGTTAATACAGAGCATTTATCAGTTCATAGGGCTGTTCATACGTCTGTTTGTGCTCTATACAGCTTTAAGTCATAAATTTTAAACCTAAATACATACATACATGTCATATAAACATTCTCCTGGTTACCAAACATGTTATGGCAGCTTTTAATATGTACAATCAATACATACTCTATGTTTCATCTTGTATTCTGCCATTAAGCCAAACTTGTATATTTTGATGCCACTATATTTTTTTTACTTGTTTTATTTATGTTATTAATAAATGTGTGATGCTATGTGACTGGGAATTCATGGGAGATCGCCTGATGAACAATTTACCGTTGGTAAACTGTATCTTGGCCTTGATAAAATGGTAGTAAAGAGCACATAGAAACATACAGTGAAGATGTTGTTCCCTTTCTACACTCCCACAGTCATATGCAGAGCGAGAACAGCTGTACTGCCGTCACAGAAAACCATATTCCTGCTAAATGTATGATTCAGTAAAGAGACATGCAATATTCAGGAATTTAGAGGTCAATCCTGGTCCAAGCCTCACCTACAGGAAAAAGGTTTTACCCTCATTCTCCTGCGTAAATTTGAACCACACATTGAAAAACAATCAGTGCATTTGTATATTCATTTAACCTAAAAATGGACCAAAACTTGTCAAAAAAAAAAAGAAAAATGGCACCACTTCCTCTTTTATAAACTAGGAAGTCCTAGTGAAGTAGGGGAACAAGGAACTACAATCTTTTTCATGTAAAAGTTTTATTCTGATGTCTCCATGAAATCAACGTATCGATGCCCTTTGTGAGAGAGCAGCTCGATCTTTGGTCATTTGGAATACAGATATAAAATAACACTTAATTGGTTCATAAAATAACCGCATCGTTTATCAAAAGAAGAAGATGTACAAAATGTTGATAGTTACCAATGTTATAACATAGCTCAGCCATAACAACTGCTAACACAGATGGCATCTTTGGTTCAGTTTAAATATAGCTTGGTATTATACTGTATGTGACATAGCTAGCAGATGCTGGTAATACATCATATTTATGATTACTGGTACTGTAATAACACCACCTCATAACAAAATGCCCTTTACACTTTACAGAGTGTTGTATCTTTAATACCATGCAAATAATCTGTCATTGTGTTTGTGACCACCACATCTAATCTCATGGCCTTCCATTGGATTATTCATTTCCCTATTAAAACATCGAGTTAAGGTCAGTTGTTTCAAGTGTCTCAGCCGAAGAGGAAAGTTGTTCGAGGTCACAGTGAGGTAACTTGGTTGACACAGTCTTTTTATGTCATATGTCCATCACCAAACCATTTGCTTGGCCTCCACAGCTGCCGCCTGTACTTCACCTCTTGATCTTCCCTATTCCTTCGCACAGTCTGGAGAGGTACTGTGTGAGTTTCACCATGACGATGATGAGGGTACCCACTGTGAGCATGCAGGAGGGCCACAGCAGTGAGTGGAAGACGGCGCTGTGGCCGTACAGCCGCGTCAGGAGGACGATCTCCTGCTCCTCACTGGGGTCATAATAACAAGGGACTTGCTGATTCACCTTCAGATGCTCTGATATATTCATGATAATGGCGTGCATGACCACGCTGTCCTTCTGGCACCTGGGCACATAGAAACACTGCAAGGACAGGCATTAAGGACACGGAGGTCATCCAACTGGCAATCAGTCAGTCATACTTTTTGTTTTGGATAACTATGTATCATGTATCATCTTTCTGGCAACAGCACTCAACAGGCAGAACTCCAAATGCAAATATTTTATGTTTTGGGACCAAATTTTCATCAGGCCAACATTTGATTGTCAACATTTGAAACAGTTCAGTGATTTCCAGTGTTTTTTGTTTGGCACCGTACTCACTTCAGTGCTGCTGTCCTGCGTCTCTTCATTGTGAGATAAACGGCTGACACGGCCGGTGTTATTGACACTCACATAGACCTGCAGACAAGGGTATTTGGAGACTCTCCAGCAGTCTGCCCCACAGTTGTAGGAACAGTTCAAATCTGCTATGACGGTGGAGTTGAGAACAACACATACACCTTCCTCTGTCCACACACTGTTTTGACATTGAAATGAAGATCCAGGTTAAAGCAAAAGGGAGAAAGCACATGGGGATCTACTGCTATGACATCACAGGTTGATTGGTATAGTGTTTGCTGAAGTATACGGCTTTATAAAGTTCTACTGCAATTTACAGGTGCAATGAGAACTGAAGCAGTTTGTCAACAAGCACGCTCCATGAATAAATCATGTTTCTGAGAGAAAATCAAAGTTAAGTAATTCACAGGGTAGATAAAAGATATTTATCGTCACAGGCTGTTACCTGTCGGTATAGGAGCGCAGGATGGTGATTCCCAGGACGAAATACATCATGACTGAGGAGAGGATCATTCCAAGACCCAGGAGAATGGCTCGATCTTCACCAGGCTTCAGAGCTGTCACTGTCTTCTTTTTATCCAACAAATCTACCTCTCGAAACTTCTGGTAGATAGACCTGGTGAAGGAAGAAGGACAGAAGAAGAGGACCCATGACATTACTAGAAATAAACACGTGGCACAGGCGTGTGTGTGACAGGTGATAGACCGCACTGTCAGGAAGATCTTTGTAAAATATCTTTTATGAACACGGCACCTCCTTTCATTTCCTGCCCCTTGTGCTCTTGCATTTTTGGCCCCTGCCACAAAGAACATCTTTCCTGAAGATCCTCGTCCTCCTTTGCTTACGGAAGAGGCGCGGAAAGACCTGGGGACATTCATAAGCACAGTTTAGCTTTCCTTAAGCATCACTAAGACAGATAGATTAACTAAAAGACATGCTTTCACCACGAAGTTCCTAAACAAAACACAAACCTCAAGTCACAATGAACTACAGAAACTGGCTCAGTACTTTACCTTTGGTGCATCTCTGCAATACTCTTTAATTTTTCAAGTTTTGTAGAAAAGAAATATCAAGTACTCCTCGCTCCAAACAGCTGTTCCTCGTTATCAGGTAACCGGCTTAGAATATTATGTGTTGGGACAGAAAACTCCCATGATATAGAGGGACCCTGTGGTCACAGCCACCAGGTAAACATCTCATTTTGAGCACAAAGAAACGTCAGAGAAGGTAAACAAGAGGATGGATTGCCACAGATGAAAGGTGTTAATGCTGATGAAGTGCTGAAAAAAACCTACCGGCTGGGTCCCGAACACTTCTGCTGTCAACACGAAGTCATTGGTTCCTCTCCTGGAACAACAACAACACTTTGCTCGTGTTTCCTCTCCGTGCTGGTTCTGCTGTTTGTGGAGATAGGATCATTCAGTCTTATACAGCTTCAATCCCCTAAATAACATTTGCCGTGATTTATATCCAACCAGTGGGCAACTAAGACATTATGAGTTATTAGATCAAGGTCGGAACGAGGTTAGTGTTAAGGTGAGGGTCGATGTAATCCCACTCTCCCGATTGCGAGGCTTCCATTGCAGCATCATTTGGAACTAATTCATTTGTATGGCCCTGTTGTTAGTCCACTGTGTTGATTTGCTGCTGTCAAAGCCACGAGGTCTGTGCGTTTGTTTGAAATATATGCCAAATGTATATAATATCCATACAATAACTTCATATAAATGACACCTCTAATATGTAAATATGAAATGAGTATATGATGGATTTTAAATGCTGAATCATTGCTATCATTCAATCTGGTAAGACATAAGCAGAATAGACAGGCTGCTGCTCTCCTACAAGTGAGGGATAATGACTTCCAATGAAAGCTGGGAGCCGAATTGATGCAAAACAAGCCAAGGAGTTCTTCTTAGATGAGTAATTTCCTCATTCTATTACATTCCCAGCTGCTTAGACGAAATGTTGCCGAGAGAAAACTTTAATGTGATACAAGCCAGCCGACAGAATTGTGATGCAAAGCCAAAATGTAAACAGAGGCAGACAACGCCACACACATTTGCATGCGCACCCACAACAAAGAAACACACTTACTTCGATTTTATGCTCTGTATTATCATAATTTTCCTGTTCACCTCCGCAGGAGCATGCTGACCATTGCCTCCGGAGTGCCTCAAGTTCCACACATAACTGTATTGATTTCAGCTAAAGATGGACACACACACACACTTCAGAACGACTACCTCACTCCTTGTACCAACTCTGGGCAAGCAAAGCTTTTAAAGTCTTTAGAGAGCTGTAAATTTGTAGTGAGCTTTTCTTGGTGTTGCAGTGGAGGTTGGACTAGCAGTGACATGTGACTTCCTACATAATAACTTATATAGACTGGACAGTGACATTCCTCTTAATGATATATGGAGCCAGCGGTGTCAAACGGGAACTTCGTCTGACCTTTCACGGCTTGTCGGGGGCCAAATGAAATGAATCATTCTTTTGGTCAAAACGTCGCTTTATTCTTTCTATCAAAAACTGAGAATACCTTTTCAATACCTGAAAAATTGAAACTGCACAGGAGCAGCATAACTGAAACGAGTGAAACTATTTTACCAGTCACGGCCTGATAAGTAGTTTTGAAAGCAAATGGAATGTATATTATATTCCAATCACAAAGCTGGGAGATTGGTTTTGAATATATTTGCATCCTTATCCATATCGCTGCTTTGTAAAGCTGCTGACTGAGCAGTGCCATCACATGAAGCACTGGCGGTAGAGAGTCTGTGTGTGAGAGGCGGTGAGGAGATGCTTCGGCGCCCAGCACTGTGTGAAACTGCTTGCTGCAGCAGGAATGAATTGTTCCCATTTTCTCATTATCTCTTTAATGCACTACATATCCTGGCCAGAGGCAGAGAGGATCGGCCGGTCTCACTGTAAATTCTTTATGGGTGTGTCCTTGGTTCATATTTCTTACAGCTGCCTCTCAGCGATCCTGTGTGACTGTTTGAAAACAGGAGTGAATGAGTGATAAACCAAAAATGCCATGTGGCAGCACCGCGTCACTATAATGAGGCAGGTGTGGATTCTGCAACTATTTGGAACTTCGTTTGACGTAACCCAATTCAAAATGCGTGTAAATTGAAAGCTCGTGCAGCATCAACGGTGAGACAGAGTCGTGGAGGCTGCAGGGTGGATTTTTTTTTTTCAGTTTCGTGCCCGAAGGCTCAGCTTTGATCCTGTCGTTTTTTGGTTTTAGTAGGTGCTAACTCTCATCTCCGTGCTAACTCGGCTGCTTGAGCATTACGCTCACACTCTGACACCAAGGCTTTCGAGGCCGTGCTATCAGATTGCTCTTTGGTCAAGAATGTCTCAGGATGTATTTTTTGCCTTGTCCTTCTAGTGATTATTGCTCCCCTGTGAAGTGTATTAATGTTTGGAGCTTTTAAAAAAGACTCAGCAGCACAGCACCCTGCAGGGGTAAAACGGAGCAATAAACACTCACCTGAGCTGCACAAATGGGCGACCGAGTGGTGTGAACAGGGTGTGTGGGGCATAATGAACTACACCTCGGAGGCATATTGTACATGATGTTCGGATTATTCTACACAATGCAGCAGAAAAACCCAGTCAGCCTCTCATAATTGAATGACGTGTGTTGTTTTATGACCCTGTTGTTACTCAAATAGAGCGGTGCGTGTCAGTGTGTTCTTATGAATGTGGGGTAAAGACATCAAATAGGATCCATCATTGAATCTCCATAAACAGGCAGTAACAAATTATGTTTTTTAAAATCATTTCTACAGCATCAATCCATGCTGAAAGAAACATGAGCCCTCACATGTCCTTAATGTGACTACTGAAGATTAAATTGGTAATCCCAGCAATAAACTGTGTGGTAATTTAAACTCTGCATACGTGCACCACACTAATCCACACTTTTTGCCATCTCAGGTCACAGTTTCAGCGCCTTTCCGCGTCGATCGTTGATTAATGTAAGCTGAGTTGAAGTAGCAGCGGTAACATGTCTAATCTCTGAGGTCCTACCTCTCGTTGGTAGATTGGACTGATAATCCAAACTTCGTGCTACAAGTGTCAGCAGTGGCTCTTCAACATGTTCTGGGCTCCCAGGAACAGCAGCCGGCTTCCTCTTATTTAAAGTCTTAGCCCAAGTGAATAGGATGCCAGCCATACCTGTGTAAGTCACATGAGTTTCTCGTACAATGCCGTCATGCTTAAAATGAGTTGGTCAAGCACAATGAATCTCAACTGTCCCTCCAAATAACTCACTCTGTCTGGCTTCTGTGTTGGCTCAGTGCTATGTCTGTCTGCTCCGTGCACAGAGCAAGTCCTGGAGTGGTTCAAATCATCCACACAAACACATAGACACACACAACTCAGTTTTTCTGTGATACAAAACTATAAGTAGGGCAATGGTCAACATATCGCAAAACAAAATTGCAAAAAGAAAACGCAGTGCTACAATTCGCCACAAGGTGTCACTGCAAACTTACAAACCCGAGAGATGTCCTCCTCTTTTGGTCCAATGACAAGCAGAAACAGCTCATGTGGAACATGGAACACATTTGATGTAGTGATAGTCTGCCAATTCTATTTTTGTTCATAAGAACACGTGTGTAAATGTAATTTGCTGTGAAAACTTGTAAGTTAGTGGCAAAGAAAATCTTCACACATGCAATTTTGTTGGTAGTGGATTCATTCTTTGGAGTTGGAAGGCATTGTTTATTGTTTATTATTGCTTAAGTCCTGTATTATTTTTTTCTGACCAGTACACATCTTCACAACAAATCGTTTATTGTACATCTGTGTTTGAAATGAGCTGCATGGTTCAAAGAGTTTTTCTTAATCATGCTATTTGATTGGATCTTCATTGGATCATGCGGTCATCGCTAATCTCTGATTTTCTCCCTCAGCAACAGATCATAGCACATCACTTCCATGGTTTGCTACAAGCCCTAGTCAGGCGAACAATCTAACAGAGAGAGAGAGGGAGAGAGAGAGAGAGAGAGAGAGAGAGAGCAAATTACAAGACATTCCCCTGCAGGACTCTAGGGCTACTTCCTTCCACGGCGCTCTGGTGATTTTTCATTTAATTATACCTCAGGTCCAGATTTAGACCTGAAAGAATAACACTCCCTTTACAGTACTGCAGCAGGAAAACACATGAACAAATATGGTAGGATCACAAAAAGACTCAAGGACAGATAGAGAAGCGTATGTATTTATTTTAGGCCTAAACAGCATAGCTACAAAGGACTGCAGACTGTCTTGGAGTGCCACATTTGGAGGTGAAACAACATAGTTACAGGGGGGATGAAAGGCGATTCTGCTTCTTTGTTTCTCTGGATCTAAAAATAGCTCTTGCTGAGCAGGCAGTGAAGCCAAGCAGCAGTCCCTTCCTTGCTTTCTCTCATTCTTTTGCCTTTTCTGTCGCTCATCCTCTTACAGACACAATGCATCACGTTAATGGTGCGTGTGAGACGTTATTGTACTCTAATCTGTTAAAGGATCGCCCGATGTCAATTCCGTCTATCCTATGTGCATCACTGCCATAGGCACTGAGCATCTTTGCTGTGTTATTGTTGTGTGGTGATGTAGCTGTGTGCATTTAAGGGCTACAGTATATTTACGCTGTGCACTGTGCATGTGCAGAGATGTACAAGCTTTTATATTATGATGAACATCTGCATCATCTCGGCAAATAAAGGAAATATAAGTCATCATCCTCCTGGATATTACAACACAGTCACAAGGAGATGTTCTTCATATTGGGGGGTTTGTCATTTAAAAAGACAGTAGACTGCGGATATCTTCTTCTTCGATAAAAATGGACTGCCTTGGTAATCCCTTTTAGATTAAACACCATTTGTCTATACATCACACGTAGGCTCTAAATCTTTAACTGAGGCTGTTTCATTTTCTTTCTTCCATACACACAAATTCACACATCCACAGATGCATACACTCACACACACACACACACACACATACACACATGAATAGGCAATGTTGTTGCTAAGGTAGCTGCCACTTGTGTGGCTGTATCCAAGTAATTACACGATGACAACAGGTCCAGGACATATTTATCAGTGTTGCTACTGTGCTCACATCCCTAGCAACCTTGTATTATGTTGCTGCAGATGTCTTCCCCTCCCCCCACCTGTCATAATGCTGTACATTTTGACTCCTCACATTTATATCGGACAATAGAAATAATCAAATTTAGAGAGGACTATAATAAGAGGGCTAACATATGAACCTGAATGGTGGTAACAAATTGAGCATTCTTCACATGTACATTGTTGACAATGATTTTAAAATCTAACCACATATATATATGTAAGTGCATTTTTGTAAAAAAAAAAAAATTTTTTTTTTTTTTTGCTCTCCGGAAAAGAAGTTAATCAATTCACAATGTTCGCTCCAGAGCGAATCATACATTGCATAAAGCCTGGCATTGGAATTTGCTTCACATTTTTTCACTCGCAGCCAAAACACCCGCACACAGTGGGAGAGATGGAGCACATATTTCTGTTTCTCCTGGCTCGAGGAGAGGGAAACGAGGGGCAGAATGTGGGAAAACACCCATGATTGAGCTAATAGAGACATGCAGCACTGAAACTGAGCACAATGTGGTGTGTGTTTGTGTCATCAAGACCACCTACTATAGCATACATAAGGAATGAAAAGAACATCTGTACTGTTCATATTGAAACCCATCTCTATTTGAGCATCTGTAGCACATCCACAATAGGTTGGATTGGGAGGTGTCCCACAGACGCGTTTCAAAGATATTGACAGAGGGCCAAATGAGCTCTGAGATAAGTGAGTGGGAGGATCAAATGTTCTCAGAGGCTTGGAGATAGCAATGCCAAAACAACCCAGTAGCAGCATTCAGTGTCTGCTACAGCAAAATGCATCACTCAGTACCAATGTGTGAAAAAGGCTATGTAGCAGTAAATCAGGTATACATGTCAACATTCACACATTCACTATTACTATCAGATTGCAGACAAATCACATCTACATTTGTGATATTACATAATCCACTTTGGCTCAATGAAAGATAAATCTACTACGCGGTTGCTCTTCTGCCCTTTTGTATCTGCAGCACATGTGAGTGGACACACGGCGTGTGAGAAAGAAAGAAAAGATGTTACACGTGCATCTGTGCTCCCTATAGAGATTATAGTCATTTCCATGGCAGTGAGAAAAACACCGCAACAAAGGATGCACTGAATTCACTGCTCAGTCGCTGCTGTGGTACTGCTAATCACCAATTCATCACTTCATCACGTCACGTAGAGATGGCGGTAAATTCGTCAAATTAACTTTAGTTGTATTATATGCACCAAGAGCATAACTAACATGTACTGATCTCTGAAGGTCAGCACTTATTTGTGCTCTCACACCATGGCAGATTAGCAGGATGTAGTAAATACTTTGTGGTTATCATATCAGTCTAGAGTGTGAGATTGTGGAAATGAGTGTGATTATGGATTATGTATGACTGCAGATAAAGAAATGTCAGTGTAAAACAGATTTCAATGATGATGTCAGCTTGTTATTGACTTTCCCAGTCTGAATGACTGAGCAAAGGATAGGGGGTGGGGTGTCATTAATCCACGGCTAGTGGTGACCAGTCAGGCGAAAATGAGCGGTAGTGGGGGATGGGCAAGACCGCTGTTGTTATGACTGGTGCTTGGCTGCGGGACAAACTTCCTCAGGCCTCTGCTGTTTTTCCCTCTCCTTCTCACTGCTCGCCTTCACCAAGGGAATATCTGTGAGGCCCGTATTGTTACATGAACCCGGCAAAAGCGACCATAAGGAAGCGTTTGAGTTACATCAGAGGACGCTTTTCAGATCTGTCCGACCACGAGGTGTTGTCTGCTGCATTTGGGAAATAGGTTAGTTATCAACATAGCGGTATCTGTCAATCTGGTCGTGCTCGATGTTTTCTGTGAACATCTCGCTGTAGTTTTGTCTTGGTGGAGTAATGTGCTTGTATATTCTGCCCTCTGTTGTTTGTAATATTTGTTCATTTGATAAGAATGTGTGCGTTAACGCCATCACGAGTTATTCTTCACATTGGGCGCTTTGAAGTAACAGTAGTTACAGGCAGCTCATTTTCTCCTGTGAGGTCACCTCACTGTGTCGAATGTCTGAAACCGTTGCTGGTTTCTTACCGCCTGGCTCTTTAGCTTTAATATTGTAACCTAATTATTTTCTTTACATAAAAGGTTAAATATGAAGATATAATATGGTCTGATTTTAAACACACGAGGTGCCGAAGATATCATCTATTGAACGGTTATATCCAAGTAGGTACGAGATTATAGCAATGCTGTCGTTATCATAGCATGCTAGTGTTAGCCATCTCGCTAGCTTCTTAGCACGTTTAGAACGACAGCGAGCTGACGATACTAGAAATGCTGTTTTAACGGGTTAATGTTCTTTAATGCCAAGCATCGCTCAGTAAACTGGGTTTTGTCTCAAAATGTCCGTTAATGCAAAGCAGTGTAATCACATCAGTCGGCTAGCGGTTGATGACCCACATCACATTAACCAGATTTAGTCCGCCTTGCCTGGCTGACATGTGTGGCGATGGCACAACCGCCAAAGCAGTTCAACGGTAACTTGCCTTGCCATTTAGCCGTTAGCTAACTCTACGTAGCCCCAAGACAACGAGTCATATTAAGCAAATGTCCGCGTAGCAGACATCGGTTGTTTATTTGAGTAAATAACTAGGTTTCTGCAGAAGTAAGGCTGAGACGAACGGAACCGGTTCCATTTTGAATTTCCCGTATATCTACATAGCGTAGTGAGTCATGACATGTGGACAACATCACTGTAATGTAGAAGCCATCTGAGAATATCACCATCTATTTCATATTAGCGAGCTGTTACGTAAAGTGCTGTGTTAGACTGGTTAATCTTTCATTTGAGGAGTGTGTTTTACCATCGATTGTCTGACAGTTCTGACAGTAGAGAGCGTTTTAAGTCGTACTCTGCCAGCTAACAGGCGACACGCTGTAGTTTGCTCTGCCCATTCACTCGGCACTTTATGTGGGGGGATGGGCATTGTATTTCCGCAAGTACTATACCACGCCAGCCGTCTTAGTTACCGGCAGATTAGCACGGTGACATAACCTGCTTGTATTTAACTGCCCTGGAATCCTCTTGAGCTGAAGCTTACCTCCTCAGACCCACAATGTCGTCAAAGACCAAATTTGAATGGGCGAGTACAAAGCAGCATCGTTCAAACACCCTAAACCTCAGCGTTTGTGATCTGTCGGATATTCTAAGGAGATAGGCGATCGGAATTGTTAATTAGAAAATAACTGGAAAAACAAATGTTTGTTTGAGAGATAACACCCGATCCAACCCTTTATTCGTCCTAAAGGGAGAGTAGTGTGGCGCGTACTAGCCCCTAACACAAATATCCACCGCCCGGTTTGGCTGTTCACGTCGCTGACCTAGTTTCTCTGATTGTTGACACACCCCTGTCTTCATAACACTTTGCTCTGGCTGACACGTTTATAATAAATGTCCATTGTAATTAGCAGCACTCATCAAAAACATCTTAAGTGTATTTTGTTGCAGTGTACACCATAAATTACAGCCAACCGCCAGCATTTGACAACACAGCATCACAAAACTTAAGTGTTTACAAATATGTTAGGCATGAGAGCTTGATATTTCTCTTGTAGTAGTTGAATGTGTCACGGACGCTCAGAAGGTGAACTTAATTTACTATTTTTTAACAGGCACTGTTGCTGAAGTTGTTGTTATCACCTCAATCTAAACCAAGATTTACTCGTGAAAACAGACAGAATCATCCCAAACTTATATAATATTTTGGTTCACAAGTTTAACGACTGAACGCAGAGCTCTAGTAAAACATTATTACACATTACAAATTGGATTTTAGCATTTTTAATCTTCGTATGGATATTAATACAATTGTAATTTTAATTTCAAATTGGCATTTTTCTTGCTTTTGCATTTGTAAGACTGTACAGCCTACTCTATCTGTAATGCAAAATATATATGTGATGCCCAATTTCCCTTCTTTTTCAGGGACTGAGTTCTTGCTCAGGACAGTGGCGCTATGATGAGAATTTGAAGACATCTTGATCACATGGGTAGTGTATCTCACTCTTGTCTCTCAAGTGATGTTTATGCTCACCCGTATCTGTTAATATTTATTTTCCCTCCTCTTCTTGCTACACACTTGCAATGTTTGGATGATCGTTACATTTAGTTTGTTACCAGTCATGGGAGGACCGTGAGCAGGACTCACACATGGCCATCACTTAGTATGTTTAGGTTTACATCCAAATGGCTCTGAATAACCACGTTACGATAATAGTTTAATGAAAACATTTCTGTAGTTCTCAATAACTCAGCTTCCCTAATAACCTGAGTAAGCCGTGTGTTTAAATCACATTTCATTCATTCACACGACACTTCTGTCACAGAAGAGGTAAAAAGGTTCATACCTAGTCAGTGTTCCTCAAATGCTTGGACAGTGCTGGTGACGACCCTTGTTCGGCCGGTGACCAGTCCGGAATTGTAAAAAGAAAAAGTCGGAAATTGGAATTTCATTACGAAAACATCTACTCCTGCTTGCTTCTCATGTATCATGCCGGCAAGTGGCAACGATATCCGTTGAATGGACCACATACGTCCATGATTGTACGAGAGGCATTTGGTAGCTGTTAAAAAAATCCCAGGGGTTTCCTATGATGTTTGTTGTTTTTGTCCAGCTGATTTTCAGCTTGCTCATCTGGGCCCTCTTGCCTTGGTAGTTTTCTGCCTATAGTCAAACTTTCTTTTGGAAAAATGTCTTCAAAAACACTGCGGAAATTAGGGTAGAGGAATTTATCATCTCTTATCAAGTGGAGTTCAGGGAAAGCCTCAGCCAGTGGCCAAGATCGAGTGTTATGGACATCTTAAACAGCCTAATTCTCCTTGTTACAACCCGTCATGTAAAGGTTTTGTGTCGTGTTTGCATCTGCCAGTTGTTCACAGCAAAGTAGATTACACTAGAGAGCATTCCATAGCATCAGTGTATATATTACACAGCACACCAGTCCTCCACATTCTTTGTGCATCTGCAAGTGCGTTTTTATGAATCTTGTATTTCAAACAACTTAACATTCCTCCGGATTATTTATGCAGCTCCGTCCCTCTTTAGCCACATAGACTTCTGGCTCACATGTGCACAGTATAAACAAATAAACCACACACCTACATCACCAGGTCACCAGGGGCCCTGGTCCATGGGGAGTGCTTAGGGCTCCGACAGCAGCTCCAGTTATATCATGTATTGATTGAAAGTCACTAAATGGCCAGACATCTGGTACAAGTACTTCTTACAAACACTGTCTGTTTTGCATGACAGTCATTGGTCTCTGCTATGACGACGACTCAACTATATCGGTTTCTCATCAGTAGAGAGAGTTCTGTCTGGTGATGTTGCTAGCAA
>OMNV01009494.1:32438-50755 GCA_900303265.1 Brotula barbata
CCCCCCCCCCCACCTGTTCTGTGTGACAAATGAAAGTACACGAATATTTATGTCAGGGACACATATACACAACACATCTATCAAGCGTTGAACAATTTGCTGGCTTAATCCAGGTTTGGACCATAAACTGGTAAGATAACGCTGTAAAGGTGTTAAGACAACAACAGGTGCTTTCTTGAACCTTTCCTAAATCCTAAATGGCATTACTAACGTGCATGTAAACATGCTGAATGTCGTGCCGCCTTAGGGTGCCTAATCACTTGGCATTCCCGAGTGTTGTTTGTTGTGTGGTCTTGGTTGCTCCTGTCCACAAGGATTGAAGAACAGAGGGCCCAACAGGCCCGTGTGGCATTCTTGGAGCTGACATGTTTTCCACCACATTTCCTGACAAGGGCCCCTCACAAGGAGTTATATTTGGAATATATGGAGTACAAAATTGTTTTTTCAGGAGGGATTCGGAGTGACAAAATTGGCCTTGAGAAATTATATGGGGGATTGTATTGTGCTATATGGTGACATAACCAGGTGATGACAAAGCAAGCAATAAGTCCTACCTGAAGCTCATCAGTTTTGATGATGTTGTCAGAGAGGGTTTGATTAGACTTGCAGACATTAGAAACACAGTTTAATGTAATACAGTTTTGTATGGCCACAACAATTATCAGTGAGTTGAATCGACACTTCTCAACAAAAACCGAACATTATTAGCTCCTCAAAGGTAGGATTTCCAGCAGGGGTTGTACATCAGATTATACAGTTGTGTCTGATGAAGTGGCCGCTTAGTCTATTTAAAAGTTTATGTGCTGGACAAGTGGCTGTTTTGGTGTGCATTTATTGACCAAGCTCACAGTTTGGTTTGACCGCTGAAGTTTTCACAAACGTTGGCTGTAACCCGCATGGATCAACCAATAGATAAAGGCTTCACTGCACTAGTGTGTTTTGTTGTTTTTTTGCCTAAGATAATGGTTTGAGATCTTGAGATTTTGAGTTATGTTTTAATATGCTATTGTATAAATGTGTGAATTGGGGTGTGATTGAGTTTGTCTCGGTGTTGTTGCCCTGTGATAGACTTGCGAGCCACCCTCATTGTACCCTGCATCTAAACTAGTGGCCGGTGTACAGTATAAGATAATATAACGAATACAGGGATGGATACATGCACTGCACGCATGTCATCAAGATGAGATTCTGCAAAATTCGGCAACTCATCAGTGCACCAGTTTTGTCATTTAAACTTTCTGTGGGGTTCAAATCTTGAAAGTAAAGCAATAGCTACACCTGAGCGATTGACAGAAATGGTGACTTAAGTTCCTCCTCAACTATAGCTGCTGTAAGGAGTATAATAACCATGCAGTCCAATCAAGATAGGACACATTGATACAAGCTTCACCATTTAATGCACATGAAAGAGACCGTGGAAGTATTGTTGTACATTATAGGGTTTCTTGTGCCTTTTGATGCCTATGAAAATGCAGTTAAGGCTTTAAGTGCACAAATAAATTTCACCATTGTACAATCCAATTATAATGCTTTTAAAACAAAATAAGCTGAAGAATAAAGCATGTCTTGATAAGATGTCTGAACTTGTTTGGACGAAGGGCCTGTTTTACTTTGGGGCTGAATTGTACTGAGCGGTACGGGCCCAGTGGCCTGCTTCATTTCCCACTACTATTGTGTGTATAAGGCAGATAACGCGTAAGTTATTATGAAAGTGAAAATGTAAAGATTTCCTGCCAAAGCTGTATCTGTTTCGGGCTGATTCCTTCCCTTTTCACGGCAGTGATTTGAACCTATATGTGGCCTGACCTCTCTTTGGAGGATCCCCTTCAACATAAACACCCAAGCCATACAGAGAGCTCCCAAAGGGCCTGCTGTGGTACAGGCCCTCACCATTTGCGAAGGATTCACCCAGTGTAAAAATACCACAATGGTCCTTAAACGCAATTTTCTTAGCAAGTCAGGTAAATGTTGCAATCCTATCCTGTGTGTATTGGCTGCTGACAGGGTCCTTTACATGTTCAGGATTGTTTTAGTTGGCTTTGTTAGCCTGAACAAAAGTCATGAAAGGTTAATATGATTTCATGAATTTGACAGACAGCTGTTAAGCGAAGAGGAGATTTGTTTTACATTGATTAATTGTTATGCTCTTAGTATTGCTCTTATTACTTTTGACCTCTTATTATTGTCTGTTATGATTGTTATCAATCATTTTGCTTTAGTGCTAGGTTTAATTGTAAAGATTTGCTGTCTTTATAAAGGTCATGCTGTTACCATTACTGCTGGTTCAAAAGATTGAGTTTTATCTTAGTGAGCAATTGACAATGACTGCTTCCTTCAGGTTTGGGTGTCAGCTGCTGTTTTCATTGAGAAACCTAAGCAACGGTACTGCAACAACAGGCCATGCACCAGGGAAAAATTCATTGAAATATAACATATTGTACTACTCGGCGAATGGGTCGAGTTGACATGTTTATGCAACAGCCATCACCCTGTGCATCGTTTGTGTCACTTTCGTGTCAATTAAAATTTTGACTTCACACTTTTGACAGCAACAAGTATCAGATACGTTAGAAAACTGAATCAGCATTTTTTGAGTGTGAGGAAGCATAATGAAGCCTGAACAAAACAGTGTAAAGTCCTGTATGTCATGTTGAATTTATGGCCTGTTTCTGTAGAAAGATTGAATTGTTGTCATTTATTGTCAAACTGTCATCATGACACTACTACTATGACAACTCTTGTGAACTGTATGATATTCTATTACACAGTTTACCAAATGTCAGTGCTTCAGTTGAATAAATTAAAGTCACTGGCATTGTGAAGAGCATTTACTGGAATCTAAGACCCTTAAGCTGGTGTTGAATCTTGGTCTTTGGTTTTGGTCAGGAGGCAGATATGTTTACTTGTTCAGTATGATGGAAACAGCAGAATTTCTGTCCCTCATCCAGATCCATTCCTATTTAAACAGTGAGTAATGCATGAATAAATACTCTATCATGTCGAGGTGGAGGCACTTTTAAGAGTTATTGCTGAGGTTTCGTCTCTTCCAGAAGATCTGTTCTAAAAGAGCTAGTCTGCCTCCCGAAGATTGCTGGTAATTATTTCCAGTTGTAGGTTAATGAATGGAAACTGGTGCCCTGCCTAGGGCCAGGAGGCTTCTGCAACCACAAAATGAAGAGAAGAGCTAAACATCATTATTTCTGTACCAAATGACAGATCACCGCTTGTGTTTGCGTCTATTTAGAAATTGCAAGGGCTAGTACAGGCAAGCAATGTTTTTCTTCCCCCACGTCCCTCTTCTCCATTTTCATTGCATGTTCCCATTTGGTATTTCGCTACGTAGGTAGTTGATAGTGCTAACATTGTATTTTGCATGTGGCATCTGTCATAGACCCAACTCTGTGTCACTGTGTAACCATGTGAGATGTAGATGAGCAAGAGCAAAGTTCTCCTTAACGCCTTGGTGGGTAATACCAGACATTCTTAGTCTGAAAGACTCTCTGCTCTGTGTTTGACAGGCTCCTATCCTGCGCTGACCCAATGGTTTAATCACCAGGACTAAAAATGAGCATAAGCAGTGATGAGGTTAATTTCCTGGTTTACAGATACCTGCAAGAGTCTGGTAGGTCGGAGGAAGACTTCTTTGATACACACATCTATGCACAAGCACACATGAAAGCAGTTTGTTACATTGTTTTTCTTCCATTTTAATATGGTTTTAACTATGCATCTTACTCATCCTCGCTGCTTTTGAGCTTTCACTCACGTCCCACTTTTCAAATGATTCCTTCAGGCTTCTCCCATTCAGCATTCACCTTTGGCATAGAGAGCCACATCAGCCAATCCAACATCAATGGAGCCCTGGTGCCCCCTGCTGCCCTCATTTCCATCATCCAGAAGGGCCTGCAGTATGTGGAGGCTGAAGTCAGCATCAATGAGGTATGTTCAGTGTCTTCACTCCAGAGCTTATAGTCATATCCGTGAGTGAATTTCCGCTAAGTAAAACAGTATCTTTTGCCATTACCTCTGATTTACTCTGATGGTGTTTAATTTTTTATTTTACATTCAAAATATGTTTGTATTATGTATGGTTGTATATATAAGTGATGCTTAAGAACATGGTTTCTGTACAGGATGGAACCTTGTTTGATGGACGGCCTATCGAGTCTTTGTCCCTCATTGATGCCGTAATGCCAGACGTTGTCCAGACCAGGCAGCAGGCCTACAGGGACAAGCTGGCCCAGCAGCAGCAGGCAGCGGCGGGTAGTGGCAGTGGCACAGGGCCTCAGGGAAGCACCAAGAATGGAGAGGGTGCTGCCAACGGGGAGGAGAATGGAGCCCACACCTTAGCCAGTAAGGAAGCTGTTTGGCTGAACCAAGTACTCTTTAACCCCTCTCTGACCAATAAACAGAGTGAGCGTTCTCTCGTGCTTTGTAGTGTTGCATTTTGGTTCGCTTGGATTCTCCCGATATGAAAGGAAACCAAACCAAGGGGAAAGCGCTCCATTTTTTTTTTTTTATCAACTGCTACGGACCAGAGCAGAAAAACTAAAGGAGTGACAGTGTCCTCTGTCAGAAGCACAGCAGGAAACTAAACTTGTTTATACATTTTCCCAGTGCCTACACGGGAAGGTGGAGCAAAAATCAAGTGGGGAGGCGGAGCTTGTGTCTGTGTGTCTGTCTTCGGAATCTCAATGTAATTAACCACATAAATGGGGGAAACAGCACTTCCACTTTTACTTCAAGAGTGGCGGGGAACGGTTGCTGACAGTGATTCTGTGTGAACTTGTTGGTCGAGCCCTGACTGCCTTAGTCTGTGTGGAAATAGTCTGTGCTGTTGACAGCTAAAGCCAGCTGAGCAATTTCAAGTAAAGGACCAACAGGACTAAGCTAGACGCCATCACAAACTTTGTCCTTCTCAGATCCGTTGTCCTCTGTCTCTCTCCTCGCCAATTTATTTCAGATTAAGAAAAGGTTAACAAAAGTTGTCTACTAGCATGTTACTTGCTGTTTAGGTGGATGCTTCTGCAGCCTCAGCCCACCAAGGCTATGGCTTGGCCCAGGGTTGGTGACATTCTCGAGAAAAAGAAACTTGAAATTTTCTCCCATTTTGATCCTGGCCACGCGTTTCATTTTTTCCAGCGATTTTGGGACATCACTGCACACTAACAGTATTTGTGAATCGTATTTTGATTACAGGGCAGGGGTCAAGATCACAGGGAATTGCGCCCACTAATATCAATGGTTGGGGAAACACTGAGGCGTTGTCTGCCTTCTTTGCCTCTCACTCATAATTGTGCACAGTGCTGTTGTTGACATTGCCTAGTACACACAGTATCCATGTTATGTTCGATTGTCATAGTACAAATTTCATTAACATCCACCAAATGTTGTCCACAAATTATCTTTTCTCCTGAATCTGCTGGATTTATTTCTGAGTTGCTTCTGATTTCTGCTGTTGTAAATTGCAAGACAAATTGATAGGAATTTCAAATAACTTGCATACAAGGATCTCTCATAGTTTCTTAAGTACATTGACTTGCATTGTCTTTTCAGTGGTAACAGAATATGTTGTTTCTTTTAAGAGTCAATAAATGCAAATGAAGCAGCTTTGCAAATGTCAAATGACTCAGCCTGAGAATCCAAAACAATCACCCAGAAATATTGCCTTTCTCCTTCCTGTAGATCACCACTCTGAGATGATGGAAGTGGACCGAGACGTGGAAATCCCCCAAAGTAAGGCCATGGTCCTGAGGGGCCACGAATCGGAGGTTTTTATATGCGCTTGGAACCCAGTGAACGACCTTCTCGCCTCTGGGTAAGCCTCATTCAACAACTGGGACAGAAATTTTGATTAATGGTCAGCTGTTCAATTTACAGAAATTACGGAACATTTCTAACTGATTTTGATTGATTTATGTAGAGTATAACCTTTTTTTTTTGCAATTAGCAAAGTTTATTAGCTCTTCATTGTTCAACAGCACTGGTCATATTTTTACCATCAGTGTTACAGAATTTCTGATGAATTCAGGTTTTGAGAGTCCAGTCAAGATTGTTTGTGTAGTCCAATATCACATCCAATATCTCAAAGGGCTTTACAGGCCCACATAACAACAAACGTTCCCAACCCAGAGAGATTCCCTCTCCTCGAACTTTGCAATAGCAACTGTATGTGGGATAAATGAATGAATTTTATAGAAAGTTAGTAACAATGTAGGACAATAACAAGAAAAAGACAACACTTCAGACTTGGTATAGCAAAGTGTCTCAAGTCCGCAAAGAATTAGTCAAAATCCTGTTTTTTGGACCCCTGTTATTGTTTTATTATCATTTGTTTATGGTCGCAAACACTCAACAGAGGTGCTTTCAGGCCCAACTTTTAGTATAATGCACCGCAAACGGAACACGCTGCATTTTAGAGTTTCATATTCCAGGTTGTGGAACATGACTGAGATGTTACCTTGATGTATGTACGCCCCTTCTGAGATTTACTGCACTCCACACCGCCGCGGTTGCTTCTGTGAGTCATGAGCCTGCCAGCGTTATAGCCTTGTCAGTGTCCTCTGGCATAGCCCTGTTTCGTAAAAACATAGGATGGGAAGTCTCTAATGTACTACTGTGTAGCAATCTGCCTGAAGAGACCGATCATTTTATCATCCATAACTATACATCGTGTCACGGAGATTAAAATCCACCCTGGTATCAAGTTCTCTACACCGTATGTGTAAGATGTAACACTACACACATGAAAACAAACTGATGTTCTAAGCACAGACGTGTCCTCCATTTGTTGGGCTAAAGAACTACAGAATGACTCAGAAGTTTAAGACCTCCCAGGATTCATTAGATATGTATTGTGATTATGCTGATTTAAAACAAACATCTCTCCTAAGACAAGTGAATCTTCTTTAGAAATGTTAATTGGAGATAGGTTTTAAAACATTTTTGTTTTCGTTAAAACATTTTTATGTTTGCATCCGTGTTTTTATTAGGTTTCATGCAACCACTGCAAAATGACAGTGGAACAATAAGAGCATAACATTTTTTAAATGCTTAACTAAAGGTAATTTTTAAAAATTTTAGGATCAAATGGTAACTTAACAGATATAAATAATAAACCAGCCAAGCAAAGACTAAAGGTTTAGACACAGTAAAGTCCAACAAAAAGCTGAATCTGAAATAAAACAGCAGTATGTGTTCCGTACAAGGACACCCACTGAAATAGAAATAAATGCTGTAGTGTTATTACATATTTGTACTGCAGTTTGAATCGTGCTGGGCATATATAACAATATGTCCAGATGTAAGCTGAGAGACTAGTGCTCATTTTGACATAGCACCATAAGTTCTATTCCACTCCTTCAACAAAATTTGCCAAGCACAACGAGGCACAAAAAGCCACCTGTCTAAATAAACAATATGAATTAAAGTATCAATTTTTCATCATAATGAAGGATTCAGGAATCGTGTGTCTCAAGAAATGTGGCTTGTAACAGAATCAAACTTTCCTCCCACCTCTACTAAATGACTATAAAACAGACAGGCCGGTCTGCTATTTAACTTCTGGGGTAGTCCTATTATCAGCATTAACCATTTTAATAAGGGATTAAACAGATTTGAATATTATTACTGTGGTCTGATTCAACACATGCCTGTACTGTAAATAACAGCCATACTTGCGTGCAACGATGGTCAGTATTGGTGCAGTATTGTATTTAGTGCTGATTTAAATGTCAAAGCCTGATGTTTGTGTGTGTGTGTGTGTGTTTGTGTGTGTCTTTGCATGTTAACACGCGCAGGTCTGGGGACTCAACAGCTCGGATTTGGAACCTGAGTGAGAACAGCACAGGCGGTTCCACCCAGCTGGTGCTGAGGCACTGCATACGGGAAGGGGGCCAGGACGTACCCAGCAACAAAGACGTCACCTCACTAGACTGGAATGTGAGTGTGTGTCTGTGTGTGTGTCTGTGTATGTGTGTTGCACTGAGTGCAGTTTATAGTAATCTAATCTAGTAAGCGAGTGCGTGTGTGTTTACAAGAGTGTGACTGCATGCAAATGCCTGTGACCACTACTTCTGCTTACGGCATTCCTGCCCAAACAGATGCACGCAGGCGAGTCACTCCCAGGAGAAAAAGCTTTTTTTTCTGCTGCTCAGCTGCAAGCTATTTTTCCCTGAATAGTAAAAGTTAACGCACAATGTCAAATCAGCACAAATATTATATGGCATTAATTCATCGCAACTCGATGAGTCATAATATTAATTGAGAATATTGGTGAAACGAGGTGAAATGCAGCATGAATCCTGATATTCACAGCAGCTGGGAAAGGTCTCTGCTGGCTGCAGCTTATTGAGATTCATGTTTCTTTTACAGAGCGAGGGTACGCTGCTAGCAACAGGCTCGTATGACGGCTTTGCCAGAATATGGACAAAAGATGGTAAGACAATCAGCTCCTGCGTCACAGTCTTGTAATGATGCCCGGATGCTAGTATTTATTGTTCCCACACTCATACAATTTGTACAAATTATCTCTTTGATGAGCTCTTATTCTGTTAATGACACATGGATTTTTTGTTTTAAGGTAATCTTGCCAGTACTTTGGGTCAACATAAAGGTCCTATATTTGCACTTAAGTGGAATAAGAAAGGAAACTTCATCCTTAGTGCTGGTGTAGACAAGGTAAGGCGCAAACCAAATTTTCTGAATTTTTTAACAATACATCTGCATAGAATTCACAAGTGCTTCAGCTCATGTATTTTTTTCATATGATACCAGGTTTTTATAATACGTACTTATAGGTATATTAATGATCATTTAATTATCAATTTATGTCTGTGTGAATGTTCTCAGTGCACTCTCAGGTAGAGTGGGATTTGAGAGTCTGAAAGGTTTTATTTGATTCAGGTATTTTGATGACTGGGCCATATTCTAAAATGTAGTGGATACGTTGGATGATGTTGATCTCCATCATATACATCACACACATTATACTGTGGATGGTGAAAGGGTATTTGTTAAAGAGCAGACAAGCTCGTGCTATGTCATTAACGGTGACTGCATGTTAAGTTCCACACGGTGCTGCGGTCACTTCCTGACAAAAATCAAATCTGAAAACATTGCCATCTAGTGTAGTAAAAGTTACTTACATGTAAACAGCATTAATACTAATGTTCATAGTGTTTCCCACTTGATGCACTCATACAGATGATTTACAGGTATATAAGGCTTGTGTAAGATTTGTTAGTTTGTCTTAATCTCAAGTCATTGTGCCATTTATTGGGCTCCTTTTGTTGTGTGAAATAGCCTTTATTATTTCATTTGCATGGTATTGATGCATTACCACGACCTAGTAATGAAATCTCTCAATTCATTTAGACCACAATCATTTGGGATGCCCACACTGGAGAGGCAAAGCAACAATTTCCTTTCCACTCAGGTGAGTGACAGGAGTCAGCTGGATCTTTCCACATGACTTTTTCTCTGTTGTGTGTTTTTAGCGGGATGAAACTATCTAAAAACAGACCGGTTAAAGTTCAGACATCAACCTAATGTGGAGTACGGGTCCACAAAGACCCTGATCTGAAATCAAAGAACCATGTGTAATACATGAATGATAAGGCAGCTGTAACCATAGAAACAAGAACAGAAGGCAGCATCTCTTAGCACTCGGCCAAATCTAACATTCATGATGCAGAACTGCTGAAGACAGCTGTCACCTAAAAGCTGTAAAAATACCAAGCACTTATTCAATGTTATCTGTGTTTAAGCCTCACATGTTTGATTACCAACTCGGATGTGAAACGTGTTGTCACAGTTGTATTAGATTCGCTGTGGTATTAAGATATTCAGAAAATGTTTAGCCTTTTATATTCATGTTTTCTTCTCTCCATGTTTGTTCTGCCACAGCAGCTTGAGCTTTTGTTCTGTGTGTCTCCCAACAGCACCAGCTCTGGATGTGGACTGGCAGAGCAACAACACGTTTGCTTCCTGCAGCACAGACATGTGCATCCATGTGTGTAAGCTGGGTCAGGACAGACCAGTCAAAACCTTCCAGGGACACACGGTAAGGCAGGAACTCTCTGGACGTTGGCGCATGAGCTCTGACTAACAGTGTTTTAATATTGCCTGTGGATATGAGGCTTTTCGTTTCTAGCCACATTAGTTCAGCTGTTACTAACCGTATTTTTGGTCAATGCAGTGAACATGGTCCACAATTTAAGAATTGCACTTATATTCCAAACTGTGTTTACGATTATTAATCAGATTAAGTGCAATCAGGACCTAGTTTAATAAATGACTTACCTTTGAGATTCTTTGGCATATTGACATTCCATATGATTGTATATTTATAAATTTGTTGATTGCTGCCTACTGCATTTCTTACAATCTCACTACTCTCACTGTAGAATGAGGTTAACGCCATCAAATGGGATCCAACTGGTAGTTTGCTGGCTTCCTGTTCTGATGACATGACACTGAAGGTGAGTTTTCACCACACGTAGACATGGTGAATGTCTGCTAATGTCTCGATCAGCACAAGTGACATATTGGCGTCCAGTGTCTTATGATCTTTATATATTTCCTCCATTCTTGTGCCACAGATCTGGAGTATGAAGCAGGACTCTTGTGTCCACGACCTCCAGGCCCATAGTAAGGAAATCTACACCATTAAGTGGAGCCCCACGGGCCCCGGGACCAACAACCCCAGCGCCAACCTCATGCTGGCCAGGTGAGAACCCATGCTGAAACCCAGGCATCGCTCGCAAGAAGGTTTCACCATCTCCCTCTTACATTTAGCACAACACATGTAGCCGATTCTCCCAATTCTGAAAAACATCATTAAATAACTGAATCGTATGAGTTGTCTCTGAATGTTGGGGTTTTCTGATGATATATAATGAGTAAAAAAGATGGTTTAACAAAGAATGTGGATGCCATTGAAGTATAGAACCATCGTGTAAAATAAGTTGAATAAATAAGTGAAATTCGCTCTCCTCTCCATCGGCCGCACAGTGTAGCAGCTGTCTTAATGCACTCAAGAACATCTGGCTCACTTAGTCTCTTTTTTCCCACTGTAGCGCTTCGTTTGACTCGACAGTGCGCCTGTGGGACGTGGAGCGTGGGGTGTGTATCCACACACTGACTCGCCACCAGGAGCCCGTCTACAGTGTTGCCTTTAGCCCTGATGGCAGGCACCTCGCCAGCGGCTCCTTCGACAAATGTGTCCATATCTGGAACACTCAGGTCTGTGATGCCTCCGTCTAACTTCTGACCCACACACGACTTGAAGTGTTTGATGTTTACACTGAACACAAGAGGGAGAAATAGATTCAACATAACCAGGGGGGCATCATTTTCCTTTGTTTTTTCGTCTCATTGCGAGCTGTCTTGTAGATGGTATATATATCAAAGTGTGCGTGTGTGTCTTTGTGTGTCTTCAGACGGGAGCTTTAGTCCACAGCTACCGAGGGACAGGAGGAATCTTTGAAGTGTGCTGGAATGCCACAGGGGACAAAGTAGGAGCCAGCGCATCAGATGGATCGGTGAGTTTTGCTGCCTGAGCTGAAAGTAGTCGCTCCTCACGTGCAGTCAGGCATCTACGTACAACTCTCACAACCAATGTGCCTGGGGAGGTTTGTCGGGTCAAACGTGGTTCTGTGATGAATCCGTTTCTGGGAGCTGCGTCTGCTGCTCTCATTCATCTGGCGTGCAGCATGAGATGGTTATGCTGGCTACAGTATTTGGAGGGCAGTTGGAAAAATGTTTCCATCTTTGTAACTGTTGTTGAGTATGGGCTGTGTGTGTGTGTGTGTGTGTGTGTGAAAAAAACAGAACTATGCACTTTGTATTGTTTATGTAAATCAGTCTAATTAATCGGCCAAATATACATTCAACATTTTTCCAGCGATCCCCCAATTATCTCACATGACAAATCCAAGGGTTTGTGTCAAAACAGCTTCATGCATCCCAAACATGAAGTCTCACTCATCCTCCGTCTGTTCTCTGGGGTGTCACTTAGAGGCATAGATCCTCTTAAGGAATCAGGCCTATAACTATGGATACTGTTCACACCACAGCTGGCCAACATTTAAATCCCAGGCAGCTCGGCCACCATTTTTCCATAATTAGAGGCCATTTTCGAAACGTGTCTGGCCTGGTGCTGCCTGGTGGCCTAATTATGGCTCCCATCATGTATATGGGAAATATTGTTTGTCTGGACAAACCTAGAAGCCAGACAAGACAGGCTGCCCTGAGGTGACCACGGCAGACTCATGTCATGTAATGGTAACACCTCCCGTGTCAGTACCGTAGCAGCACGGCCAACACAAGACAAAACGACACAAACGGTTCATCAGTACCGCTGATCACTGACACAAGCCATCATTCGTCTTAACATTACTATTTTTATCATGTCTCCTAACACTTGACTGCTTGTTTTGCAGGTTTGTGTATTAGACCTGAGGAAATGACACTCGTCTGGGGGAGCCATGGACCGACTACGAATGTGTACATAGCCAAAATGACTGACTGTCCCTGCCTGTCCGCCGCACTGCTGTAGTCCCATTAGATGCCATGGCCCACCATTACAGCCAAATGGAGCGCTCCCCCCATATGTACACACAAACGAGCATACGCAAACAAAAAGACCACCACGTCACACATGGATGTTATGCACGTGCAGCAGACACACAACAGATCTGTATGGACGATTTCAGACTTGAAGGAAGAAAGGATTTCTCTTTGCTCACACAGTACAAACAACATAGAAGAATTGACAAGGACCCATTACGTGCATACCAAAATTTCAGGATTTTTCTCGCTTTCCTCTTTATATCGTTTGTACCAGAATTATAAAGATTTCCATTCTCTGTTGGTGTGTGCATATTGCACATGTCAGCATTTGGTGTCCTGTGGACATTGTTGTTTTGAATTAGAATTTTCTCTGTAGGTTTTATATTACATGTGGGCTGGGAGAGAAGAGAGGAGGTGAAAGTTGATTTTTTTTTTTTTTTTTTTTTTTTTTTTTTTTATGACGGGTGTATAAAACTGTCAGTCAGTTGGGAGAGATCCATTAACTTGTCAGCACTCATTAGTTTAAATAATACAGATGTATATCTTAGAGGTTGAAATGGTTTATAATTTGTCAGCTGTGTTATTTCTACATTTGCCATTTTAACAAAGTATAAAGCAGTTAATGAACCGGGGTTAATGTCTTTTGTTTGTGACATTTATCCTACTCAACCTCAGAAAATGGTTTTCAGGTGTTCAAAGGTCATCAGGTTAATATAGTTATCAAAGAATTCAAAGCCTCTCGGTTGAAAATAATCTCTGCAGCCGTTTATTCTCACAGACTAAGAGTGCGCGAGGCTCAGGCTGCGATACGAGCAGAGCGACGCAGGCGCTGACGTGCGCTCGGCTTCGCGTTCCTCCGGTCGGGCCGAGCTCCTCCTGAAGCCGTTGAACTGGTTGGTGAACGGATTGTCGTGGTTTTGCGTCAGAGGGGTAATGCGGCACAGGAATGGTTTACTCGCTGGTGTCTGATTATCCTCTGGGATCTGTGGGGGGAGAGAGAGACAGACGGAAAGGGTGGAGCAGGAGGATCAGTCTGAGAACTTCAATCATTCTTTATGTAAACATCTATCGGTGCTTCTCCACACGGCTCGGACTCCTGCCGTACATCTAGAAACGCGACGGCCGGGTGTGATTCTAAACACTAAATATTGCTTCCCTCGTCCATCTCCATCAGATATGGGGGCTGTTAACATAAAACAGGAGTGTAGGAAACCGTAACCGTGTGTCTGTAAACATCAGCATTCATCCTGGAGCTCAACCAAACGGGTCAAGATTTTTGTTATGGAAGGACTCCACTCGATTAACAGATGGTCTCGCCGTCCCCAAACATTGTGGCTCTTTTTGAATGGTGCTCTTCTTCCGTCGCTTGATTTAACCATACCGAAGCGAGCTCGGTCGAGGACAGCGTATCGTCAGAATTTGATCCTTTTTGCTGGCAGGCCCTTGCTGTTGTGCGTCAGCTCCATTATCGGTTTAATCAAGGAAAGGAAGTCCTGGTTCCCCGTGTTCCTGGGTTGTTGCTGAAAGACGATCGGACAGTCGCTGTCTGTCCGATTGCTTGTTGAACACCTTGTTAAGCAGGTTCTAACTGGCAGACCTGAAAAACAAACGGCTCATTCTATTCAATTTCATGCCACAGTTTATTGTCGTCTGCATCGTCTGCCGATCCCTAACGCCCGGCCTTCCACCCGGTGACGGTTGTTGTGTGTGGTTCTCGTGTCCGGTGTTGATCCTAAGTACACACTACGGTCCCTGCTTCGGTTTGCTGTTGTTGCTCAGCATTAACACTATGGAGACAGGCTGCGTTGAGGCCTATGCACAGGTAGACGGCGCTTATGTCGTGTTGCGAAGCGAGTCCGTGTTTGTCGTCGGGCAGGGTGAAAAGAAGTCAGACTTGCAGCGTATGACTTGATGTAACATGGTAAGTGCATATTATATATCTGTGATATCACAGGGGATTCTTTTATACGTCACCCGCGCGCCAAGGGTGGATTTTAAAGTTCTGCGTAACTTTTTGAAGACGCTTGAATTCGTCCTTACGCATCGCGAGGGGTCTCCACCACGAGGAATGGTTTATAAAATACCATTAAACAGTCATAGCGAAACAAAAAGCCCCTCCGAGGGTTTTCACGCGATCATTTCTGCACTTTAGACTAAAAATGGAGAAACAGGGAGGTGTGTTTATTTGAGTCATCTTAGACGCATCTTAAAATTCAAATGCTCTTGAAAAGACTAATCAGAACCTATACAAGTGTGCAGTGTTCCTTTGGGATTGTTTGGGTCAACAGTGTCTTGTCCAGTGACTCCTCTGGGTGCATCCCACCAAGCCAACTTCATGGCATTCCAGGTCTCATCCCATAGCCACAACAAACATCTCAAGGCTTGTTGTCAAATATTTCCAATGTTTTGTCCACAATTTTACCTGCTTAAAAATGTTTTGTACTGATGCTAAAGACTATTTTAAAGTTTGCTTTAATACAGCCAACAGTGATTGGACTGTACCACAAAGACACTATTTGAAATGATGTCTATGACAGTGGAATGGTATTTTATAATGGTTTGTTTTTAGACGATAAGCTTTTTACACTGCATTCAAGTGTGTTGCTATTTTTGTTCCTACCGAAAGTACTAACGTCAATTCTATCTTTGCTATGTTGGAAAGCCCTTGAAGGTTTTGTACTTCTCAAAAAACTTTTGTAATTCTGATTTATTTGTAGCTATGTACTCAAAATGAACAAAAAAAAAAAAGAGAAAATCTGGAATTAATTGTTGGTGTATTATAACACAGAACATGTAAATACCAATTTGCAGACTTTGTTGTGTTGTCTTTGCCCTCGCGTTGTACTCTCTCTCTCTCACTCACATGGCTGCATTCTGCAGTCCTGATCTGACTGTTGTAATATCACTCAGATCTCAAGGTCTAGAATAAAATCTATTTTGATAATATTAATGTGTTTGCGTGTCTGTTTTAATTTTCACATATTTGCACCAACATAAGTATGTTTCTGCGGGGAGGTGACTGCATCCTGAGACAATATGATTATAGAGCCGATAGCATGGAGGGGGGTTCAGGTACTAAATGGCTCCAGTGAGGTCATCAAGGCCTCTTATAGTGACACAAAACCTAATTTACATCAAATCATGACAGTGAATCCCTGCTCGCCTACAGTATTTCTAGTGGGATGTTAAGGAAAACTATTGTGATCGGTGTCCTCCCGCTTGGCTTGAGTGGAATCTCCTCCATATATATCTGAACATCTCACCACTCGCCCCACTGTTGCTGCTGCAGCTGTCCTCCGTGTCTAAAATTACCAGGCTGCGAGGTGACAACGCTGAATGATGACGATGGGATATTTGTGAAGTGAGATAAAATAAACACGACTTTCAATTTGACGATCTCACAGCCAAGGATCGAACGTGGATTTGGTTGAGGACGTCCTGTGTACTGTAAGTGGCCCTGATCTGACATCACACAATGCGTTTGCTTGTATTGCTCAGTAACAAATCTGATCTGTGTCACATGTTGGCTCTCTTCAGCTCGTAACGTCAACGTAAAGACGACGACGGGGGACACCACTAAATCTGTAACGAAAGCATCTCTTGTTGAGAGGAAAGTCTTTTGATATTTATGCCAGTTTTCTTTATATCCTTTAATTTTCTCGTCAAAAGCTCTTTGAAGACACAAAATCTAATCTGAGATGATAATTCATAACATTACATAAGGAAACTCTGACCTTGCTGATGATAAACGGAGGGTGATGACGTCCACACCTGTCATTCAGAGAGCACTCGGAGCATGCATGCCTCCACCAAGGCAACTCAATCCTGTGGAATCTAGAAAATGTGAATCAGAATGTTTTCCTTGATATGTAGCGAACTTACTCACTTAATTTTCAACTATTCTCCCGGAAATCTATTACATTCTTTGAGATATCCAACTAACTGACAAACAGGAATCTGAAACATTTTGACATCATATAGAAGAGTAAAAAAGAAAAGGTTATAAAAGGCACACGCCATTACACAGCTGTTCACACACACACACACGCTTGGTTACATTTGGAACTAAAATAAATAACTTGTGTGAGAAACTTTTTTGTTGCTGATTGATATTCATTTAGAGTTAAACTATTTTTACGTGAACTCACTGATTAACACAAACTTCCACCTACTGATTAGATCTTTTGGACTTTGGGTTTGACCTAAATTTGCTGCATCAAAGCTGAATTTAAAAATGCATCTGTTAATGTTTTGGGCAAATTCTTGTTTACTTAAAATATGAGGAAGAAAATTGCTGTAATAAATCTTCAAATTTCTAACAAAATCTTTAGTAGACAGAAAAAAAGACAAAAATGATTGATTCTACAGGTCTGGATTTTTAAAAAATGTAATTCTTTAATATTTCTAGATTGTTTCTAAAAAAAATCTGAAAACTGATTTGATACGAAATAACATTCTTATGGTTTATAAATTGTATAACAGTTCAATGGTTTCGATTAGAGCTACAATTTGATATGAGAAAAACAGTTGTAGGGGATCTCTTAGTACTTAAGTGTAGTTTGACAGAATGCCAGCTCTACCCGTCTGCAGCAATAAACACATTTTGATGGTGTTACAAATAAATTTACAAAAACCTATAAAACAACAAGGTTAGTGTTCGGATTTTAGTTCACGGAGTCAATGAAACAACAGCACCAACAGAAGGGGGAGATCAGAATCACAGAATCACAGAATCATCAGAATCACAGAATCATAACATCTTGATCTCTATCGGGATAAGAGTGTTTATTTGAAAACGTGAGTTGTTTGTTTGGCTGGAGGCTCGTTACGCTTCGGCGCTAACATGTTTTAGCTTCGGGAGATTGAAGACATATTGAAGCGCTGCATCCTCTTACTTAAAAACTTTGCAAAGCGCAGTGGTTTGTTCAGTGTCGGTGTAGCAGAAACCGAAAAACAGAACTAACATGACCACATTAGGGAACAAATTCTTACTCTTCGGACCAGATCGGAAAGTTTCTCGCCATGCGGACAGCCGGCAACCACAACACGGAAGTAGGCGGGGCGTAATCGCTGTTCTCGCAATGACCTGTGAAGTCTCGCGTGAACGAAATCAAGCTTCTCTAAGGTTGGGAAAGAAAACTCTGGCAGTGTAATAACCACTTTTACCTTTTGGCTTACAGTTTTGAAATATAAGTCATAGAATTAAAATTCTGTTTATTCTGGATTCTTTGAGTCCATCGCGGTCTCGCTACTAAGCTTACGTTTATCAAATGAGAGAGACAGTCATAGTTGGAGGACTGTTCAGCCTTGGTGGAGGTTTGTACTCTCAGTACCTTTTAGTTATATCATGCAATAGTGTTTAACCGAATGCAACTGAATAGAGCTCCATGCTTTTTCAACTGCAGAACAGGAATTCCAGAGGAACCCAATGTGAAAATTGATTGAAAACTGATTCTAAATATATTTGATGTGTCCACACATATCAAATATATTTAGAATCAGTACATCTCAAAATCACTCACAAAGGTCAGTGAAACTTTCCCAACAGGAAGAAAGCTGAAAAGGAAGAAGAAGTGGTTGCAGCACTAGCCTGAATTTTGTCACTAAAACTGTTGTCCCATCTTGGACAATCATGGTTTGCACATCACCTACATCACCACTGACCCACAGATCCACTCAGAGGGAACTAGATGATGAGGCACAGCAGGCGGGAGGGCAGCCCCTCTCTCATGTGCTGCACCCCC
>OMNV01009496.1:0-32893 GCA_900303265.1 Brotula barbata
GAGACGCAAAAACATCCTGTATTCCGTCTGTGAGTCAGTGGACTAGGCTAATATTCTGATTTTCCATTTTTCAGAAACAGTCTCATCTTACACTGTCAGTTCTGGTTGCTTACTTGTTGAAGTTAATGAGGGAGAGGACAAGCTCTCTGGGTGCAGGTCCATTCCAGTGAAGTGTGTAGCTCTTCCTCATCATCATGACAGGCTGATACTGCTGCGACGGCGCCCCCTGGCTGTTTATCCCCCTCAGCACCAGAGGAGCGTTGGGGTATTCGTCTCTGCTGATGGACAGGCTGAGACTGGGAGATCCCAGGGTCTGGATGTACACCTGAAGACGTGCAGGGTTTGGTGAGAGTGTCAGGGTTAGATGGAGGAGTAAGAGTACATGTGATACTGAGTGGGGATGAGGAGGACGGAGGAAGATAATGTGATGGAAGAATGACAAGCAAGGAGGCATTTTGCATGAGAAACACAGATCGTGAAACCGATTCCTGGTCAGGAAGGTGGTCCACAGGTTGAAAACGCCCGATGTAGAATAAAGGAGATCCTTTAAGGTCCTCTCTAAGTACACCCGGACATGCTGTTCCCTCCCCCCTACCTGAGAGTAGCGGCCGCTGCAGATGACTGCACTCCACGGGGAGCTGTTGACACAGTCAGGATGTTGGATCAGGAAGTTGTCTGCTCTGCCAACATAGGTGTCTCTGTAGCCAGTTACTGACCCGTCTGCGTCGTGAAAAATGGAGTTTTTGTCACCGTCCAGGTCGTTCTCTTCAAACCACTGCCCTGGGCGACCAAAGAAGGCACGCAGACCCACCTAGGGATGGGATTACACATATCACAACAGGAATGTTATTGTTCTGTTGCTTGGGCCTTGTACGTGTTTTCATGTCTAAGCTTCCAGCGCAGCTTTTGTTTAGACACTAATTATTTTGCGTTGGTGAGATAACCTTGGTAATTGCTGCGCACCAAGTCCAATAATAATAATCCCTGACTGTCGGGGATTTATGAAAGCTACCTACTGTTTCAATTACACTTCCGACAACGGCTTCTTAAAAGCACTAGAGCGGAACGAGGCAGGGCTCAGTAATGACAGAGGATAAATTGACAACTAATGAAGAAGAAGAAGAAGATTGATACTTACTGATCCCCGTACGCCATGGTCAGGGGCAACGGCAGGAGTTTGAATCGTCTGAGTTTACAACGTATCAGAAATTTACTAGATCCGCTGTGGCCACTTTCATTATTTGTTGTTCATGTCGATTATTTTGATCATCGATTAATCTTACAGATTATTTCAATTATGAATCAAGTCATTTATACTGTATATGTATTGTATTTGTACATGTATATAATCTGAGTATGTGTCCATAAAAAAGACAAGATAGAGAAATCAACATTGAAATTCACAACACCAAATAATGATGATTGTAATAATAATCATCATTTTTGGTTAAATTGAATGGATGAATTAAGATTATCCATTAGGATTGACTAAATGTAGGCTGCAGTTTTGCAAGATGATATAACTTTCTATTTCCATATGATAAAAGTTTTTTTAATCCTATTTATGCTCCTGCATCGAGGTTGTCCTGATATAAAATGTAATGCCAGATTGTTTTTTTTTGTTGTTTTTTTTACTGTTGTTTGAAATATATTTCTAATGGATCAAAAATATGGAGCAGTTTATTATAACTGATTAATTCTCACAGCCATATCAATTATTAGTTCAATGTAAATGGACCGTCACACTACAGTACCTAGATTCAACAACTATTGTTAGACCACATACCGTCACTAGAGGGCGACAATGGTTTACAATTGTTTTTACGCTGGTCTGACTCTGCATGGGGTCTCCTCTGCCCTTCATCCCTTCTGCCCTAAATACTGTTTCCAATGAGTGAACGCTAAGCAACGGATCCAGCTGTGATCCAGTCACTACGGGGGTGGGTGCGGGGGTGAAACACAAAACACAGAGCAAGAACTGGAGAAAAAAAGGCAAAATATAGCAATCCAAGTGGGTTTCGTAATTAATCTTAACAGCCGTGAATCTGCGATGAATAAAGAAGCCATAAAATGTAAATTATTAACAAAGGGACGAGAAAAAGAAGGAGAAAAAAAAATGCTCATCCAATTCCAGGCCAAAAATAAGACCATATGAGGCACATGGGATTATACCGCATATAAGTATGTCATAAACTATCACACAAAGTCTTATCATATGGGGAAACATGGCAAGCTGTGTTCCAAAAACTAACATTAGTGGTGCCATCAATTATAATAACTGTTTCATGGGTATATTGCAATTGAAATAAGGCACACTGTACACACACATCACCACACATGCGCACACACACACACACACAAAATTCTCTAGTACTGCTCATTAATACATCAGAACAGTCATACCACACAGTATATAAGCTGTGTATTGATCGTTTGTGTGTGTACTAACAGTGGAGTGAAAGCTGAGCTGGGACAGGTTGTTCCGTGGCGTGAGCTGCCAGGTGTTCTTCAGGCTGAATCCCACCGCGCTGGTAAAACGTTCCGCTGTAGGTATGAATCCACGGAACGTGCTCTGCGTCAACCGAACAGGACCGTCGTATATCTGGAACCCTCGGATTGGGAACGTCCTAAAGCGGAGAGGGGGAAGAATCAATCATTGAACTGTCGTGTTGTTCCAAGTGTGAATAAAAACTTATTTCAGCCACTCAGTGACCTTCATCAGGAAGCAGAGAGTAAGAAAGGGATATTAGAGGGAAATAGTTCATAATAACTCTTATTAAGATGTACATTTAAAGATGTGTGTGAGCATAAGGTTTAAGAAAAAGAAAAAAAATATTTCGGAATCTATAAGACAAACGCTCTTGGAAATTATAATCATAGCTACAACATGTGCTATAATTTGTTCCAGATCCATGGATGTCATTTTCATTATTTGAACATTTTGAAGAGGTTGAAGCACATAAAAAACAAGACTCATCTTCAGTAAGAGAGAATGGAGAAAAGACCAAAAAGTGTCAGTAACCACAAACCAGACAAACTGGCTGAGCCAAAAGTCACAGTGCGGTCAGGAAGCCTCTAAAATGCTTGTAAAGCTGCGTAAAGTGGCGATAGCGGTCACAAACTGGCACAGACCAGAGCTCTTCAAACTAAGAGAAGCACCAATTTGCATGTCATTTTGTTTTCGTAGCTCTCCTCTTGTGTAACAGTCAGTGCTGAGAGAGAGAGAGACAGAAAGGGAGAGAGAGAGAGAGAGGGCTGTGAGGAGACCCTGAGGTGACACAAAATCCTGCTCTTATTAGTAATGTCCTCTCGGCTCAAGATGGAATCATATGGAATTAATCTCGAATCAATACGGACTTGCGGGGCATTGAGTAGATATTTTGTGATTTTAACGTGCTGTCCTGCGTTCGTCCTTGCGTAACGCTCCTCTAGGTACTTATTAGTGACAGCACTCTGCAGGAACTCCATCATTTTTGACGTCTTTATTGCTAGCGATTCTCTCCCCAAGATTAACCGAAAACACAAGAGGATGACAACAAAGGAGGGAAATGCTGACTTCGACTTAAAAAGACTGGTAGCTGAGTCAGAAACCCACATGTTTAAGTCATCAAAACTCCAATCCACTTCCATAAAACACGTAAGCGTCAATACCACTTTTTTTGCATGAACTTCTTAAAATATCTCCACAGGATCTTCAGTCGAAAGCGGACCTTCCTTCTATAGACCCACCTTCTGCTAAAAGCAGCTGCAGGCCTTCATTTATCCATCTGTCTGATGACCGACTGTATGACAAATTACACACTTCGTAATTATATCCTTCGGTTGTTTGAGGCTGGGTCATTTTGTTTATAGCTTTCCTTTGGTGCTCAGCATCTTGCCATCAATGCCTCACGTGTAACCACTCGCCATCATCTCCCCCCCTCGCTCCGTTTGATCCCTCTCACCTGTTTCTCGGGAGCGTCCTCATCTTCCCATCAGCCCCGCCGAGGCCCCAGTATTTATTCTGTCCTCCGTTGGTCCCTCTGTTTCGACTTTCACCCACAAACAGAGACTGGGTCACCTCCTGGCTAGAGCCTTCATCCTTTGGGTAGCTGCCATCACTGGAAGAAGAGAAAGGAGATGAGTGCCAGGGGCCATCTTTATTCTTCAGTTCAATGACGATCATAATCCACTTATAAAATAACTACAAACTTTTGTTGCTTTGGCGGTCACTGTCCACAACTTGTAGATGGATTTTTTCTCATGTATGTGTCCAGGCTGTATGCAGGTTATTTACAACATCGCATGAAACAGTAAAAATGTTTAAAATAGGGCAAAAATTTTTTTTTTACATAGACGTGTAAGGAAATAAAACGTGAAGTATTTGTGGATTTTTGTGTTAGTATATGGGTGAGTTTTGTATGTCTGCATTCTTATTTGATTTGGGTGTCGAGTTTTTATTCAAAGCTTGCATTTCAGTTACAGTACAAATAATGTGGAAACTGGATAAACTGGATATGATGGATTTTAGGTGTAAATGAGGCCTTACGTGGGCGGTGTTACCGAGTATTGGAGCCTGTTCTCCAAAAGCCTATCTGGACTTTTCCAGGCTCCAATTACCGCTACCAAAAAGTTTCCATTTTGGATCCAAATCTACCAAAATAAACAATAACAACAAAATGAACAATAATGTCTCTGTTTGAGCTGGTTGCCGGTGTGGGGAGGAGGGGCGGGGGGCTGCTTGTCATCAGTAACCACAAAAGCAAAAGTAAATCCAGAGACACCCTGCTGCTAATTAACCGTCGCTTTCTCTCTGTCAAGGGCTATGCAGTGACCATAACATAAGACTGAGCAGAGAAGAAAATAAACATTATGAATGAATGTCAATGGTTGAAAGGGAAAATTACAAACTTCATGGCAAGTTTAACGGTCAGAGACTGAAGAAAAGTGTGAATGTGGCTGAATAAAGTCAGGTAGAATAAAGAGTGATTTAGATCTGTACACACCTGGCAAAGGACAGGCCAACACCATTGTCTGCAAAACTGTTCAGAAGGGGGAAAAGCACACACAAGTCAGTAAGTACGGTCATGATAAATGATCTGTTATTCAATGCCAATTAATCATTACAAAGGTTGAAAAAAGAAATCATTGTATTCTCTGAGCAGTCTCACCCAGAGTTCTGTATGATGATGTCACCACCCCGTATCCACGCTCCTAAGTCATTGTTCTTGAAGGAGACCAGCGTGTCAATCAGCGCTGCCACCCTGGGACGGCTAGGATCGGCGTTCTGGTGTGGTCGGAATCTGACACACAGACACAGAGACACACAGACATGCTTTGTTTGTACTTCTCATGACCTTCAATTGATACATTCATTCCTGAACTCGTAACAAAAGTGACAAAACCAGATGCATAAAGCTAGAGTTAAAGCTAAAGCTGGGGATTCTACGGACTCAAACGCACATTACAAGCATCAGAAGAAAACAAACAGATGGTTTTTAAAAAATTCTTAAGTAGCATTAGAGGAAAGCTTATGGAGCTTTAAAAATGGATTAAGCCGTGCCTGAGGAGTAATATTTAAACCTAGTAAATTTAAAGACATGCATATGATAATTGACTTTTGGTACGATGCCAGATTACAAATATAGAAATCCACACATAACAGCTCAAACACAACTCAGACTCTCTCTCTCTCCCATGTAAGATTAGGACTAAGCACACATTTTAACATTTAAGTCCTCCCCCCACATACAACCACATACACAGACACAGACACACACTCACACACACACACACACACACACACTGCAGTCTCAGTGGACACGTTAGATTTTTCCATCTAGTTGAGGGCTGTATTTTGGTAGAGCGCTGCAGAGTGGAAACTCTATCTGTGAAACCTTATTTTCTCTGTCAACACTAACCTGACAGACCCTCCACTAAAATGCAGTAACACAGTAGTCACAGGGCTATCTATCTAAACCTACAGCCAATGGCCATAACCTGGCACATGTACAGCGGGGAGCTATAAATGACTTAATTCTCACATAGTTATACGAGGTGGCATAACCCAAATATATTAGGAAGCCACAAATACCTTAATATTTACATACTGTAACGGTGCACCGTGATACATAGAGTCATCCACCACGGACAAGCACAAAATCATATTTAGCTTTATGCTAAAACATATACAGTACATTATTCATGACGTCCCATTTAAGTTATCTTCCTAAATAAATCCTTAATTCCCGAATAAATCGACGTTATTATTTCTTTACACGACCGACCAATGACACACACGCTTGCACACACCTGGCGCTGTTGTCCAGACACAGGTATTCACGGGGGTCAGCAGCAGTTGCAGCGGTGGTCTTCACTCGTTTATCAATGAAAAGCCCTGCCTGTGAAGATGAAAGAATGATTTCAGCAAAAAAGGAAAGTTTGCTTTAAATATATGGGCACAGTTCAAAAACCGCTAGTAAATCTTACCATGAGAAACGATAAAATGTGCTAAATGTGAATCCCGGGCTGACAGACTTAGAGGACTTGTGCTGCATACTGTCCCAAAGTAACTGGGTTTCTGTGAGGTATGATGAACGTATGTGTGAATGTCTGTGATATACAGTACTCTTACGTGCGCACATATGGATCAACTTTGCACAGTTAAATTGAACTTTATAAACAAAATTAAATGGAAACTGTAGTGTGTGTGGGTGTGTGTGGGTGTGTGTGTGTGTGTACACGTGTGTCTCATGTATATGGAAACCTGTGCTCTGAGTTGGTCCTGTGGTATAAGCGGAGTGTAGTCTTAAACCTCGGGGCTCCTTCCTCTGTAAGAGAGGTTTCTGTGGTCAGACTGGACAAAGAACTTACAGTTCACCTGCCCGACTTCTGTCATTACAAAACAGAGGACTATTGTACGGCTCACCTGCGCGCGAGTGCGTGTGCATGTGTGTGTGTGCGCATGTTTCTCCACGGCAAAAATCAACTTGGAACGGATGGAATTTTGTGCAATGTGTTGCAGAAGTCATAAATATTTGTCTTGTCTGTAGGAAACACAGAAGCAGGAAGAGGTTTGGCACAGCTTGGTATTGTGTGTATACAGGAGAAAGTATGAACCCAAGGCATGTTTACAATAAAACCCCTTTTTGGACTGCTGTATGTGAAATGAGGCCCTCTGGAATTTTTTTTTTTTTTTTTTTTTCGGTTAGTCAAAACTTGGACAGCACATGATGTTGGCAGTGATGATACCTTAAAGTTGGAGTGAACGCGGTTGTTGTAGAAAATCCCGAGAGGAGTGAGCTCTGCCTTGGTCTCTGGTACCAGCCCGTGAGAGTCTCCGGTGGAAGAGCTGTGGAACACAAACCATATGCCAGCATCCTGGAAAAGAAAGGAAGTGTTGAGAAATAAGGTGATAAAAGCAAATGAAAACCCATAAAGCTGGACAGTCGGGAGTAGTAAATTTATCTTCCAGGCTCCTACATACACTGTCCATATGTGGTGGGCTGAGGTCATATCATACACATACGCCCTTACTGTCTGTTTTACATTGTACAGCCCTCATCCACGTGATTTCTTATCATAAACTTTCTTATATCAGATGTCTCCTTATATTAATGTATTCCCTTAGCAGACGCTGAAGCCTCTTAAATCCCATCTTATTGATGGATCATGTCATTTTTGTCATTTTCATTATGTAAAAGTTCAGGAACACCAAAGCCAGTGCAGCTTCACATAATCTACCAAAGGTCATGTCACAGAGGGTCTCTTTGGGTTTCAATTCATTATTAGTCTTCATCATCTTTAATACTCTGAGGCACTTTTATCATAGAACTGATATTACCTGAGAACCAGCAGCTGCATTGCTGATGAGGTTATTGTTGGGATTGGAAATCCAGAATGTTGAAACCGCCCTGGAAAACATCCATACAGACACAGACAAAGACACCAAAAGCAGGAAAGGGATATTAAAAGGACTGTCTCTTGGAATATCAGACACTATGACTAATGAGAAGAGGAGAGATAAAAGAATGCTGTGATCTTTCAAAAATCCTTCAATAATCTACCGCTCCAACATAAACCCTGGACGGGGAGACAACTCTGCCAACACACACACACAAAGCCATGGAAACAGACCCCTCCACGTCCCTCACAGATGTGCTCTTCTGGTTCCTGCTACGACACAAAAACATCCCTTGGAGACAAGAGGTTGTTATTACATGGATAAATCCATCCTGCCAATATCTTTCTCCCAGACTCTTACTAACGGCAGTATCTGTGTCTACGGTGGACATGGTCTGTCTGTCTTCTCTCAAAGTACAGATGCAGTATCTCTCCACACTTCCCACACCGACTTCTTGAGACATTCGCACATTTCAAAGGTGACATTTTCGTTCAATATGCAACAGTGTTTTCAAGGAGAAGATAGTACAATGTCTATTATTTTCCCTCATGACTATGAAGCTGTTATAGCCTACAAAGACAGTTTGTTCTCAGTCCCTGGAGGCTGTTAAGTGTTGTTGTCATCCCCCTGCTATTATCTGTCAGCACAATTATCCTTAGTCCACATACTTTAAATCTAAGAGGCAACTATTCCCCAGAGTCACTGAATTACAACTGTTGCTGTTCAATAGCAGCAATAGTTCATTTCTATAGTGCCACTTATTTACACACAAATAGCCAAGGTGATCATGAAAGGGTTTTGCTGAAGCATCTTCAACATGGCAGAGCAGGGGACTGATCTCCCAACCATCACCCTCTCAACTACGCCGCCCCAGTTACGCTTCAGTATGATCCTGTCCATGAGAGCGGACTTCTATTCCACACAAAGTTGCTGCAGAAACTCTCTCTGCGCTGTTTGCACTGGCCATATAACTATATATAGCTATAGCTAAATATACTTATATCACTACAGCGCAGTTTGTAAACCCACGCTGTAGAATTTTAGTGCAACGTATCAATGGTTCTGTGATGACAATTTTAAAACTTTTTAAATAGGAGATTAAAAAGTTGCAAAACTGTTTACTTCAAACTTTATGAGCCTACGTACAAAAGAAGTATGTCTATGTTGAAATTTAAGGACCGTAAAACTAAAGGGACACTGGGCTATCATATACCTCTGCCAAGGCCCAACAGTCGTGTTTACATACATGAGTATTTACTCGATCAAAAACATTTAACTGTTGTTGTAGTTGTTCTGACATCATGATGACTGATGATTGTTTACATTTAAGCATGTCACCATGTTTTTTTAAAATAGACAAAGCCTGCCAAATATCATAAAATAATAAGGGATATAAATAAAACTAAGACTTAATTTTTGCCATTCTGCATTTTCAATGTTGTACTGGTTGATTCAAAATTATTGAACGAAATAGAAAAGTATTACATAGTATAATACAGGCCATCACATAAGGCCAACGGGTACAAATATTTCACGCGTTCTTCCTGGTTCAAGGCAAACATGAGGACCAAGTCTCGTGAAAATTGGTTCGCACATTCAAAAGTCATCCTGCTGATACTCAGACTGCCAGATGGATAAACAGACTAGCCAACAGGGATGAAAACCATAAACCCCTGAACTCATTATTCAGCTCATTATTAGTCATTACATTAATCCCTTACTTGCACTCTGTGCTGGGTGATGGAGTGTAGCCCTTGTACACTTTGTCCTTAATGCTGGTGCAGAGTGTCTCGTTGCGGTCAGTGGGGAGCAGAGTTCCGGGACGAGTCAACAGTCCAAGGTTGTGGTAGAAAGTGTTTCGTTGCTCAATCCCATCCTCCAGGAAAAAACAATGACCCAAGGTGTCATAGCCAACAGTGTGCTTCACCTGGGTCAGAGAGAGACAACCACAAAGGACAAAAACAGACTCATTACTGAGAGAAAATAGATGCCCCCGAGGGTACATGTAGAGAATTCTAGGAAATGAGTGGGCTCAGGCAATATTTATGTATGTTTTTACATTCCAGCTGTCACATGGATATACCTACTTAAGTACTTAAAGACATAAAAACAGACTTTTCTGTTAAGAAAACAAATTCATCAAAACAAGCTGAGAATGTGAAAATAGATGGTATCAAGAGATGTGAATATTCACAATCTGAGGGAAGGGAAACAGGAAAAACAGCTGAGTCAAACAATGTTATCCACAAGTAAGTGAATTCCATTTCCTCAGTCCAGCTGAGGAGAATGTTATGGCTATGGCTTCAAGGACAAATTCTAACCCATCACCATTTGACGTCAAGAGAGAACATAACACACACACACACACACACACGTGCAAGCAATCTCGAGCAGATCCCAAACACAGAAAGCAGGTCACACACGCATACACACAGTAAGTCATTGTGATTTAGCTTACCACATGGAGTTGTGTGAATGTGTCATTTGATTTCACTTCTCCGACAAACTCAAGGAAATGAATGCACACGCAGAATGTAAGGCACTTATACTGATAAATCAACGTCGCTTACGACGATGACAAAGCAGCGGACGTGATGATGGAGAACAGAGAGAAGATTAGGTTGGGCATTTTAAAGAGAGAAATTAAGGAAATAAAGGAAGGGGCGGAGAAGGCATAAGAAGAAAAGGAAAGGGGGAAATAGGCCATTACAGTAATCTGGTGATGGAGGCGGTAATTGATGAGCTTTGAACAGCCAGAATCATATGGGACTCATTAGTAAGAGCTGTTGTACACATCATCCAAACACAGATGTGCGCTACTCAACACAAACACACACTTTACTCACCAGCAGACCGTTGGTGGCATGGATGGTAAGGCAACGGGAGAAGGAGTGGTGTATGGAGAGTCCGTCCACGTAGGTGGGCTCCCAGTAGCCCCCATGCTGGTCCACGTCACCACACAGGTGGAAGTGGAGGGGGTATCGGTCCCGTTCTCCTTGCTGGCCCATGTTCCTCAGTTCCACGTGGGACAGATGCACTGATGAGAAGTTGCCAATGATCTGATGGAGGGGGTGGAAAGAGAGACGTTTGAAATCGATTGAGTAAGAAAAAGTGAGCTATTAAAGGCCATAAAAATGATTTACACTGGCCTCGTAGGGGGTAACACAAGGTTCATATTAGTCCTCAAAAGTAAAAGTAGTAGTAGTAGTAGTAACTGTTTATTCACTCTTGTCCCATTACCAAATTTACGTTTGTCTACGGTCCAACAGGGATATGAACTATAGCTGTTGGCACCAAGCCCCAGCGAGCCAAAGCGTTCCAAAACCACCGATTTTCCTCTTAATGAACAGGGAGACGAATTATAGAGGCACAAATTCAAACCTAAACACACAGGGAAACTCTGACAAATAAAGCAATAGAAAAATATACTGTACGGTGCTCTCTAGGAGGTCTTTGTGGGTATGGCATAATCCACACTGTCTGGTTTCTGTTAAGGATGTATTGGCCAATCCCTTTAGCTAACTGTAACTCACCCGCTACACACACATACACACAGATACACACACACACACACCTCTCTCTCTGACTGCATCTCTCTCTGACACACACTTGGACGCCACACTTGTAAGCGATGAGCAACAAGAGCGTTCATTCTGCCGAGCACGAGGGGGTCCATTACGTAAAGCCTTAGGAATGTTATTGTGCATCGGCCACCAATGTGCATAAAACTGTACCATCATCAACCAGATGATGATAAATGAAGATCCCTCGTCCGTGTCGACACACAAGTTTGTTAGGGAATACACCATGTTGCCATTACTGTCCCGTCGTTGCGGTTTGTTCGGAGATTTAGACTTTGAGTCTTTTGAATTTTAAAAGTCGGCTATAGCCTACTCCTCCACAAACTTGGCATGTGGAGACAGAGAGGAGAGGGAGAGGGAGAGAATGGGATTCATGGAGAACTAGGTCAAGAATGAGAGGAGTTCTTTGCATGACAAACTGGATAGAAAGCATGAATACGTCTTCTATATACACAGAATGTATGCGCCTTTCTCCTCTGCAATATGGAAACTGTCACGCAGATTACTGTGGACACAGTGGCCTTTAATGGGAATGTAAAGTCATGCAGAAACATTCGGACACATACATCCGCAAATACAGCGCAGTCTAAACACCGTGTCCTTTCTATAATCACACACCTGAGCCCGTACGCTAACACATAAAGACACACGCACAAACACACCTTGATGTGGCCTCCGTATGTGTCGTGGTTGTAGAACTGGCACGCGTTGTTTCCGTAGCAGGAGTTTTCCATTTCGCCGTAAATGAGAATGTTCCTGGAGAGCAGAGCCACTTCGGCACGCATGTCGATTCCATCTATGATCTCTCCGACGTGGTTGTACTGAGGCCTCCCTGCACAGCACGGAGAGGCAGAAACAGACGGATCTGGAAAAGCTCCAAACTTTTTATTCAACATAAAGCAAATTCTCTGCATGCCATTTCATCCAAAGAAAGCAGAAGGAAAATAAAGCCTGAATGGAACTCACTGACCTTTACAAAGTAACGCAGCACACAGAATATGAAATACCACCACAGAAAGCACTTTTTGGCATCAGTTTACGGTGGAAACAACCCTCGACACAAAAATAAGTCTGAAATTAAATTAAAACATTGAACTTTAACTAAACTAAGGAGCTTAATTTCTGAAAAATGTCTGCCCGCCACAGGAATTATGCTTCACGGCACACACACATACACGCACAGACACGCTTAAACAGACAAGTAACCACCCACGCACACCCCTACACAATTCAACCAATTTAACAGAGACATAAAAACAGGGTAATCAAACACATATGACACTAAATAATCAACTCTTTGACAACGCAGAAAATACCCTGGCTCACTGGGTGCCGCTGTTAACGATTCAGCACATTTCACCATCTGCACAGCCCTTCCTCATGGCAAACATACGCAAATACACCCTGTATTCAAGGAAGGGAGTTGGCAGTTGTTTACAATAGAGGAATGAGATCAGGAAACGTAGCAGATAGGGTGGACTGCAGGAGTAACAAATTAACAAAGAACAACTTCAGAGAAACAGAAGGAGTGAGAACCGCTGAGGTAAAATGAGGATACGGAAGAAAAAAAACAAAAAAAGCTGACAATGACTTCGCAGCCTCTGCTAATCTTCCATTACTGTAACAGTTGGAAGAGGATATCTCTCTGGACCTCACCATTAGTAGCACTACATCTGGTAATAATCACATCACTCCACTCTGACATCTTCTTTGGCTTCTGCCACTGCTGGCGTGACATCAGTCAACAGATATTTGTGTATTTTGAGCTTTTATTTGCGGTTTTGCCCAATATGACATTTTTACGCTGACAAAAAGATGTTCCCGTCCGTCAACAGTCAATCTGTGTTGTATATCAGTTTTAAAAAGTACTTTCAGTCCGTCAGTTGACACGTCCACTACGTACATTTGCCCCTGCAGAACTTAAAGCCAAAAATGAAATAAACCAATACATGCACCACTGTCAGCCACTCACAAAGGTGAGGTGTGGAATAATGAGTGTAAGGCCAGTGTGCCAAGGGGAGGAAATGCATGTGGAGGCAGCATATGCTCCAACTGAACAATTTTAAAAAAAGTCTAAGTTTGCTACTCTGAGTAAGCGTACTTTGATTTTTCTACCAGATTAAGGTGTAAACGTGATATTTGGAAAAGGATGATTTATTATATGATCGTAGTGTTAGTGACATTTTGAAGGGTGTGTAAAAGTGTCTGTATTTCTATTGGATACCTCTGTTTAAAAATGGCACCTGGAGAGTAAACCTAGAGTCAAATTACACACACACACACACACACACACAAAGTGGCAATGGGAGGTGGTGGTAGTAAGGGACACCAGTAGACAAATACAGCACAGGCACACACAAAACCAATTTCGGTTAGGAGTCAAGGACACCAACCCCATTTTCGCACACACACACACACACACTCTACTCTAGTCTTTCTCTCGCTCACCTTCTATCTTGACCTGCCTGCTGGTGCACTGGGGGCAGCTCAGCAGGGTGAACTCTTCTGCCTGGTACATGGAGTAATCTGTACTAGCAACCACAATCTGATCCCCAGGCAGCCAGGTGTGCTGTACTTCATCCTGCAGGTTCAGCACCACCTGGTCCACAGCATCCACCTGGAAACCTGAGATGGGAAAACCTGGAGAGCAACGGAACAACAGGGAAATCTAAAGCACGGCATTAAACTGTAAACAGTAATTTAGTAGAAGGCATTTCTGTGGTCTTGTGATGTGTAAGGGTGACTTGAATAGTACTTCATTTCCACAAAATTGTAAAAATTAAATGAGGTGTTATTGCCCACAGTCACCTTCTGAAGCAAATAACTCTGCAACTCTGCTCATTTATAGGAATCATTTTTACTATTCTGTGGCAGGAAATCCCCTCATCACCACCATTCAGGCTGTCAAACAAATGAATTAAGAACAGAAAGTAAATTCCATTCTTGCTCATCTGTTCTTTGCATGACCTCATCACACTTTGTCATTTCACAGGTTGCAGTTAAAAACAGCTGAGAGCTTGAAAGAATCTCACCTACACCACCAACACGCACACAAACACCTGCCTCTGTGGAGTGGAATTAGTCATAACGACGAAATGGTGGCATGTTCAGATGATTGATTGGTAAAGCATTTGGCATGTGGTACACCTCATTTCTCACCCTGTCACCTTCCTGTAAACCCTTGGCACTCTTAAAACTCGAAAAATATGTCCAGATGAACACCAGCTTCTGTGATACGGCATTAGTAACAAACGACAGAAGTAGTGACGCTGCCATGTCACTACTTATCATAATTAAACGCTAACATGAGCAGCTCCTTACCATTTTTCCATTCACTGTATGCAGTGACGGAGAATCCCACCCCGTCCACGGTGGTGAAGTTGCGCCTGGCCAGAGCTCTTCCTCCTGTGTCATGATTTTCATGCTCCCTCACATCCTCGGAGCATGATGCATTCCCACCGTCTATCACTGAGACCAGAGCCCACGCCTGTCTGAGAGAATTGAGGGAAAAGAGAGAAAATAAAAGTCAAGTGATGTCAGACATGACATAAGATAACTTTCCCAGATCCACATTTTCTCAAATTAAAGAAAATAATAAAACCCAGGGTGTTCCATAGTAGTTTCTTTGGATGAATGAAATGGAATTGAAGTGTACCTTTACCACATAAGCCCGAGGGGACCATTTCTTATATAGGTCTAAAATATATAGAAAAGGAACAATTGGATTACTAAGGGGACTTCCAGGTTCCCTTAATTGAAGTCCATATCCCAGACTGTCCGGTTTGTGGTCCTGTATTTATGGGCTAATAGAAAGGGCCAGCAGGACGATAGTTATGCTCCTTACCCAGACAAAGTCCCTCCCCATCGACATGAATGCTGGACCCCACCGTAGGAGGAAGCTTTGAAAACTATTTTGCAGATAATCACTCACCCCTTACCCAGTAAAATTGCTTCACAGATAGAATAGAGTTGAAGAGCTCCTTCCTAGGACATGGCTTCTAAAAACAGCCATGACCTCACAAATAAAGGGCGGATTTGAAGAAAAACATTGTTGTGAAAGCAGAAGTATGTGATGTGGACTTCTTCATTTAATCGTTTTAAAGGTTCATTGAGAGTGACTAATATATCAAATAGTGCAGTAGTTATAATGCAGTAGTTCTGTTGTTCTTATTCCATGTTAATGTCACTTTGGTCAATCTCTGGCAAACAAATTTCCTTCAGGATTGATGAAACTATCTTATCTTCTATTAAAAGCATTTATTACAGTAGGACAGAAACAGTCTTATGTCAGTAAGATAATGATTTATGTCTATGAATTAGAATATGAGACAACTGGAATAAGTGCACTCATACTGACTGGGAGTAAATTAAGTCTGTTATGAATCACATTTTTTGAGACACATTGTGAATCATCACATACATGACAAATTGTTGACAAGCCCAACATTCTAAGGACATTCCTGTCATCATTACATAATATCTCACAGATGGGACGGTTAGTCAAATACAGGGCGTCACCTTAACTGGGCAATTATGTTTCCCTGTGCATTTGTCTTTTATGTGTGTGGACCACTGACTGCAGTCATTGTGGCTACAATCAAGATAAGTGATAGGGCGTGGAAGAGGAGAGATAAGACGAGAACATGACATACACAAATCCCACCGACACCCTGAATCATAGCGTGTGTAGATGCAAACAGCAGACTTAAAGAGTCTAAACTACAAACTGAGAGCCTGAACAAAGGATAAGAAAAGATGGACTGACAACAAAAAAGACTGAGAAACAGGTGACAGTGGAAAAGATTGACAGATAGACTAAGTGACGAATATCTGAAATCAGTAGGGAATTAAAATAAATATGGATGATTTAACAAGGGTGCATTCCAGGATTTCAGCACCACATCTCATGATTCATTAAGTTCCAACATACTCCTCCTTTTTCTCCATTCTATGCAATATTTTCACTGAAACGTCACGTAAATTACCTTCAAATGATATAACTCTAATTAAATCTGAAGGAGAGGCTGAATTTGTGTTTCTGCAGTGGAGCTGCAGGGTGCGGACGGCGAAATGGACTGGGCGTGAGTTGGAGGGTGTCTGATTTAAAAACACAGAGACTGTGCTGGGACTCGCTGCTGTGGACATTAGAAACATGAGAAGTATGACTTCCCGTGTTATCTGAATGACTCTGAACACACCTTAGGTCGCGGTGCTATTTTGGAAATAATAACATTTTGTCAACACTATTCTAAAGTGCTGCTTGACCTTTAAACACCACATTCCTTTCCTGTCTTTTCTGAATAAAGCGATAATGAACTCCTGTGTTCCTATGGAAACTTCCTAAAGATAAACTCTCATCATTCTAGCACAGCATTCAACAAATAGTATATTGATATATGCACTTATGATGAAAGAAATAGCCTTTATTTGATGTGAAAAACACTGCGGTATGTTTCTCATCTTTGTGTACAAAGGGAGTCTACGGTGCAAAAATGACTACAATGTGGCCGCTAAATGCTTCATCTTAGTGACCCACGATTCAGCTTTTCATATGAGAACTATGACGGCCTCATCTGTCCATAACACACGAGCCACAGGAGAGTATTCCCTATTTTCAAATGATTGAAATCACATCTGGCCAGACACTTTGACATTCTGATAGCCTGGAGGAGAGAAATCTCTGTGGGCATCTGACTTTTCCATTTAGTCAACGCACAGGAACACCAGAGACATATTTAGCAGATTCGTTTTCAAACTAGCCTCTGCAGCTCAGCATGATGGAGCTGCAGAAAAGCATTCCAAAAGAAGTCCAACCAAAATGAGAAAAACATTCATTCAAACTGTTGCAGACATATCTCTGAAAATCGGATCTCACGAGATAGAAAGATTGATGCGGACTTGAGATGGGGAAAATGTAAAATCCAGAAAAACTAAAATTAGTTTTACAGGTTTCAGGAGGTTTCGGTCTGACGTTTTGAAGGTCGATGGGATGAAAGTGTATTCCAAGGTGCAGACAGTTTGGGCCTCTAGAAACGCATATATCAACTTTAACACACGCCAACATCTCAGTGTCAATCAGCTGTAAACTGGCAAAAGGCTGAAGCGGCAGACGGTAAAACATTTTCAAGTTTGGAGCCAGAAAGGAAGGAATTCAATCTTAACAGCTATAGCAGTGCCAGATAACTGATATTATTAAAGACCACATACCACGCTGTGATCTTAGAATCAAAAACTCAGCCAAAACCAACAACCTTCAAAAATCGGATTTCAGAAAGAAAACTCCCTGAACAGACAGTACGTATAATTTCCAATGAGTGTTTATTATTGTCCTTGTTCATAATGACCTCTATCCACTGGCACAATCACAGCCTAAACGTGTTTTTCTTGGAGATGAAAGGGCCAATCTGCCACCCCACTGACACACAAACAGGATCCATCTGGGGATCCACTGGGTTCTGTCATTACGGTGTCAGTGTGTGGCTTTCTGATGGTTTTCCTGCTGGGGGGAAAATAAAAGAGGCCCCATTCTGTCCCGACGATGCTTGAACGCAGCCCAAAAGTCCAAATCCAACAACAAAGAAATAACGCGGATCGTAAATATAATTCTTTTCACTTTTTCTCCACTTGGCAAATTGTCAACTTGACACCCATCAGCCCTTTTAACAGCCTCATTGTTTGACCGGAAATGGCAAATGCGTGGAGGCCAGAGGTGAACTCACTTAAGACCGTTATAAATGTGTGTTTATGTGTGCGTGAGTGCTTTCCCAAGAGACAGGAGGCTGAACGGGCACACGCCAAAATGTCTGTGGCAGGGGGGAATCATTGGCGCGACTGTGGTGAATCTACAGAATATGAAGGCTCGTGGGCATTAATGGTTGTTTGAAATTTAGCATAGCCGTTTTCCCGGTGCATTCCTATGCAAACATTTCAGCCAAAAATCACCCTGACTCAGCCTAAAACACTGTGACTTTAACAAGACTTTATACAGCGCACTGTCTCGTAAAGCTCGACTACATTCATCCACATAGCATGCGCGCGCGCGCACACACACACACAGACACAAACACGCAGCAAGCCAAGATAAATGTTCACACTGGTACAAATGATTAGAGGCCGAATACCATCAACTGAAGGCAGCACTTTTCTGGACATACGCGCCGTACGGCTCTGTCACCTGATCCATTTCAACCACTGTGCGGTGGGCTTGTGCAGACTTGTTTGAAGACCTCCGCACTGCTTTGGCACCCCCCCCTCAAGCCCCCCAACAGTGAAACGTGACACTGGAGAATCTGGCGTAGCACTTGGCTTTTCAGTCAACCGAGGAACAAACCAGGCCAAGCTACAAATAACTGGGAATGAAATGCTCTTCTTCGATTATATTTTGAGAGAAATACGAGTGTGAAGAGCAGAAATTGTCATCGAATGTCACGTAGAGCTACAATCCAATTTCTCAAGACATGTACATTTAACCCCAGCAGGAGAGGACCGCACCCTGTCCAACTTAGATTTGTGCATGGATTAAGGACACATGAAGGACTCATCAAGTTAAGCAATCCAGGAGACTTGCACAAATCCTGGAAACTGTTAACCGTTTGACCATAAACCCATCATTCTCCACATGCTTCCTCCTGGCAGAAAATGTTAAGCGGAAACAGGAAGAGAAATGCAGAGGAAAGGACATCCTGCGCAATAACAGAAAAGAAAACGCAGACGTCATGAAAGTGGACATTTTTCTAGAGCAGGATGGACCTGGAACAAGATGTCACTGAAGGCACGGAGGGATGGGGCGTATCGACCTGTCAGGCTAACTATTGAGACATCAAAGACAACGGCAAAACAAAAAGTCCATAAAACGCCTTTTATTGCCCACGGGGGGACTGAGGATAAACAAAACAATCCAAAAGACCGGCAGACGACCGACAACGTGCAGAATGAGTGAAAACTCACAAAGATCTGGCACGTTCAGCAGCACATCTGAGCCGCAAAACACATCACACGGATTTTCCAACAGTTTGACACAGAAACGCCAAGACAATGACACACGCTGCTATAAAACAAAGACACCCCTCGCTCCGAAAGTCAAGATCCAAACATCTGTTTTTGTGTCTGCTAAGGAGTCATTATTTAGAGCACATCTAAATGTGCCTAAATCCAATTTGAGATTGTGCTTTTTACTACCACTGACCACCAGGAAGCAATCCCAGAACACTGACAGATTTCCATATTTTCCACTTCTAGTTTCCATTAGTTTCCATTTATGATTTGGTAATATTTACCTGTATTTGAGATCATAGACAAAAGTGCTGCCAAGCTTCTCTTTAATGGCTTTCTTTGTTTCGTCCAGCAGACTTTTGACAGCGGAGTCCCCCACAGCCAGCGTGACTATGCGACCTGCTGGCAAAGACCGCAGCAGCTGGGTGAGGCGTCGACTGTCGTTACGGGACTCGTGCGTGTCGTAACGCTCGGAAAACAGCACGGCGGCCGTGTCCTGGTCCACCACGCGCAGGTTGATGCCGCGGCTGAAGTTCCGCTGGAAGGCGTAACCCCCCGTGGCGAGGCCCGAGGCTGGGATGCTTCGAGTCAGCAAAGACCAGGAAACTCTTTCGGTACCGTGGAGCTCCAACGTTCCACCGCCCATGACGCCGATGAACTTACGGCCCAGACCGGGGACCTCGGGGACCCCTTTGTCATCAGAGCGTCCCACCAGGATTATGGTGGCACGAGAACGGTAGCGGCATTTGGGTGCACCGATGTGAAGGGCTCCACCGTCTTCTATGAGAATATGCCGCGTCCTCAGGGTTATGTTTTTGGAGCCGTCGCCGTTGTCTGCAAACACTACCTTGCCTGTAAAATCAAAGACAAAGATCACACACTGAACATGTCGTCCTCCTTTAAATTGAATTTGAACATCTGAAAAAGGACGACTTCACTTCAGAAGAAATACGTTCAGAAATGTAATCCCATCAATGTGTGCATCAATCATACAATTTAAAGTGCTTACCGCCTGACTGGATGGTTAAGGAATGAAATGTAGCTGAAGCGTCTAATCGGAACAAATTTCCTCTTCGGACAACAACAGCCTTCTCTGGTTTATGGCCTGGATTCCAGCTGCTTAGGGATGGATCGTGATCCGCACAGTTCTCTGCAAATGTGACAAATAAGACATCAAATCAGCCAAATTTGTGTACATCTAATCAGACGGAGACGCAAAACAAATAGAATTACTGCAGCAGCAGCAGGAGGATGCACACGAGCGATCTGGTGAAGTAAAGGTTTTGGAATTGTAAGTCAAATAAAATGTCTAAGGAATAAAACAAAAGTAGGGACTGGGATGAGTGGGGAAAGACAATGCACGTTAAGCATGTGATGCCCAGACAGAATTTGATTGATTTGTTTGTGAATTCATGAGCAAACCAGATGTTTAGACAAACTAAACATAACCTAACATTTGGTGGGGTTTTTTTTGTTTTCGTTGATGACTCGCCCATTTTTCAATAAACTCAACAGCTTCAACCATCAAAACAATTGGAGTCTCATGTAAATGCTGTAGGGGAGCTCTAACTCAATATGACAAACAACCGCTGGTGGCACATAAGGAAAGGCTGATTAAAAAAACGCTAATGGGAAGGATAAAAAGTGCTAAGTGGATTGGAGAAATGGATACACTGATGCACAGAATGTTTTTCAGATTAGAGACTCCACTCCAGAAAAGCTGCAGTAAAAAAAAGGCACTTTGCTAATGGAGATTAAATCATCAACATTGCCAAATGCCAATGGTTTCAAAAAAACAAAAATTTTCCGAACAGCAGCAAAAGGGATCTAAACTGTTTTCACGCAACAGGAATTGGGCAATGAACACAATTTCGCTCAAACTTCCTCTTTCTTTTTTTAAATTTTTTTTACAGCACTGTTATGACAAAAACTGGGCCGTGTGATAAATTCTATATTGTTTGATAAAGGAAGAAAACTTTTAATACTGACCATCTAAAACGTCACCCTTAGAGAGACTAAGGATGAGGATGAGTAAGAAGAAGAAAACCCCGACCGACACTCCAAAACAGATCAACGTGTTCCTCCTTTTGCGAAGGCTCTGAACCCGCTCCCTGCGCTGGTTCTCCTCGGACACGTTGAAAGTGGCCCGTCGCTGCGTTGGCAGGCCGTGAGGTTTTAACGGCGGAGGCGGCGGGGGAGCTTTGGCAGGTGGAGGCGAGCGGACCGGAGCGACCCGCCCAGGGACGTAACCTGGAGGCCTCTGGTGAGGGGCGTGGGGCGGAGCCACGAAGACGGGGAAGCGGCTGGGGCCATCACTCGTCGGCATGGTATATCTGTCTGCTACCTGAGAGGAGAAGGGGAGAGCGTGAGACTGTGGGCGTTTTCCTCTGGTGATTTCCAAGGATCATGAGACAAGTGTGAAATATTTTAATGCTGAGAATTGTCCGACTCTGACTCACTTTACTTTCCTCAAGGCAAATATCTTATCTTAAAAACTTTATTTTCATAGATGGAAGTCTGTGGAAAAGATTCCTCTCAAGTGGATGTAATTGCTGCGTGTTTACCCGTTCACTGGTTCTTGCCAAGAGAAACAACTGGACTGCACTTTAAAACCTCGGGAAAGACCTCTGGACTGCAAGCACAATGGTAATTTAAAGCAGAGGAGCAAAATAAAAAGTTACAAGAGCGAATGGATGAAACAGAGGTCACACAGTAGAGGTCAAGGAGACACCGAGAGGCATATAAAAAGAGAGTAAAAACAGGAGGGGGTAGAGGAAGAAAAGGGGCTGAATCATGGGAAAAGGGGAATAATCACCACAGCACTGTGGTGTCAGCCCTCAGGTAAACAAGCTGGGATCCAGCCTGAAACAGACAATTACTCAAATACGCCATTCAAACCCATTCAACGCGTTCTCTGCCTGGTATGTCTCGGACAGAGTGACCTTAGCTGATCTTGAAAGAGGTGGTGAATAATGGATCGCAACATTCCCGAGACCGTTACCACCACCAAAACAGATGGCACCAATTAAGGAAGGAGCGGGGAGCCCCAAACCGCTTTATTTCGCACAAATGGAGAAAGTAGCACAACGTAAACTGAGGCAATCATACGCACACACGCAGATCATATGGGCACGCACCAACGCACAGGATGGGAGGAAATGACACTGCAGGAAAGAAAAGGGCTTCCATTGCACTTTTCTTCAACACAAACAGACTGAAGCAAGGTGATGACATCACAGCTCACCGCCACAGAGCTTCGCAACTAAAATGTCAGCAACTTCAAGCCTCACCCTCTGGATGCAGGCGAGGTGCCGAACCTTAAAAGGTCGTTTAAAGTGCAAAACGGTAACAACTGTCACACCCAAATGGACTCAATCAAACTTGAGACACCCTGTCAACAAACCTCTTTCTATCACCCCCCCTTTACCCAGCCAGTGTGAATCGGTATCGGTGCTTTACTCACCCGCACACATGCTCATAGACACTCCCTTTGCGAACCCACAGCCACGTACAACCAGCCATTGTCCTGACAAGCCAATTAGTCACATCTCATCATTTGAGCCCAGAGCACAACAAACCACTTCAAGTCATAAACAAAGTGATTTACACTCAAGGACTGCACAACAAGGCCCCAGTCAAGTACGGTATGTACGCCACAATACAAGATGGGTCAGACAGCACTAGCTCCACACAGTTCAGCCTCAAGTTGTTTGTCTAGTAGTGTTTATCTGAAGTGCCCCTTCTTGTTATTAGATTTCCAATCAGATCCTGCAATTTCCTAAAGTGGAAAATCACAACGTGCATGCTGTTAGCAATGTCTTGTTGACTTTCAAACTTTCACTGTCTCTGTCACGCACAAATGAAACTCAGTGCAAGTTGAAATCTCAGCCAGCAATTCTTATTAGGCTGAATTTCTATCTTAGGCTAGGGACAACCACTGTTTTTATTCACATTCCTCGCCATAAAAGGCCCAAGCTCATCCTCCGCACCCCCTCCCTATTATTACTGACCACTCAAAGGACATGGAGCTGTAGACTTAGTCACCTCGGGCTATACAACGCCTGCGAATGACAGCGTTGGCAGAGCCGTGCCTCATGGGTATGTATCTCCTGTGACTCAGTGAGGCATTATTCCCCTCGTTCTGAGCTACTGAATATCAAACAGATGTAGAGAAAGGCAGACTCACTGATGCATTGATCATCACACACATTCCTCAGCTGAAGATTCATCCTACACCAACTCAACACTGGCAATCAACAAGACCGAAAGCCATGTGTTCCTGTCTAAACCGAAGACTATGGGAACTGCTTAAGAGCTGCATTTTTAGTTAAAGTGAAGCGTGTTATTATTTTTTGTACTTGTACTCTATTACACCACAATAAATTGTTAGAAATATCTGAACTACAGGTAGTGATCATTTTTGTAAATTGTTCTGTACGTTTACGAAATGTCAAAAATTGTCTGTGAGCAAATCAGAGTATTTAGTTTGTCTTAATTATAGCAAAAGAAAAGTGTGAGACCCAATTTGATAATGTCAAATAGTAAAAAGCAGAAAACTTTCACCAGCAACTATGAGCATTTCCTTGACGAATATCAAATTTATAAAAGACTCTTAAAAAAAAATAGAGAAAATGTATTTTGTCTAGAATGAACCGATTAATCGACTGATTGCCAAGTTTGAGAAACATTAGTTCAGTGTTGAAATACCACAACAAAACTTTACCGCACCTATTCTTCTGAAATACATTCTCTACAGGACATAAGCGCGATTTTACGTGAGATAACGCTGACGGTAATTAACTTCTTTTTGTAGTACTTTGAAGTGTCCAAACTGACAGCTCGGACGGTAACTCAAGGTAGGAACACGTTGCTAGCAACAGACCGTAAATGTAACTTTTGACACCAGCTTAGAAAACCAAAAAAGGGCACTGATTCCCACTTCCTCTGATGAAACGCTGCGAAATAAATCACAGCCCCTCAGTGGATCCTTCTTCACCCCCCACGGCTGACAGGCAGGCGGCGGAGGACGTAACTGAACGCCCGGACGGTGAGCTCGTACCTCTGCTGAGACCGTGCAGCTCCTCTCCGGCTCTGTCCATTCGCTCTGTGCCGAGCCGTGAAAACGCCGAGCCGAAGCTGAGACCAACACTTCCTCACCTTCTCGCTGTGCTTTCAGTGTCCCGTTTTAAATACTTTTCTTCACATGGTGTGGGTTTTTTTTGGGGCTTTTTTTTTTCCTGCGGAGGGGCTGTCGTCCGGCGGTCGGCCCCCAGCCTCACCAAAAGGGAGCAGGCGCGGCTTCAGAGCGAGGAAGTGATGCCGCGTTCAGGGTCTTGTAGGAATCCACGCGCCCTACTGGAAACCAGCTCGTTTGACCTGAATTGAAACGATACTTTCGTCGTCATCATTATTTGCAATTAGTAATGGTAGTAATAACGCAGGGGGGAAGTACAGGTTGTTCTGGTGGGGGCGGTTAATGTTTGGCTCAGAATATAGATAATTGGAGGCTGTAACATTCATTGAACGCAAAAAAACACTTCCACTCTTATTTTGAAAATCATAAATCCATTTAAAAATTGTAATTTATCATCATTTGAAGTGAAAACTCCTCCTCTGGGAGGCTCACACTACAGCAACTACTTCTATTGCAATTACCACTAAAACCGAAATATGCAGTGTGTTTAAGTGTTTCTTGTTTTTTTATTATTTTTTAAGTGATGATGCTGCAACTAGCAGTTAATTTGCTATTCCTGATTCCCGTGTCGGTTATGCCTCATAGATCCCTATATAGAATACTGTTAACGTTCATTTCTGTTGCTGAAATTGCTGAACCAGGGTCTCGTTACTCCAAATTTTACGCACACAGCTATCTGACGACCCGTGAAGGTGTCAGCAGGAGAACTGAGCAAGATTGAGGGGCGTGGCTTAATCTTAGCTATACTGCCACCTGCTGGTGATAGATTAAATGAGCCCCAGCAAACCTGTGCAAGTAAACATATCATGAAAGTACAATTTCCTAAATTTAACATTTTTTTCCGAGGATAAAAATAAATTCAATGAATAAATAATAATAAATTGTGTCTGTTAAATAGAAAGAACACAAGCACTCCCTTTGCATCCCTTTTCTTGTAATTTTATTTTTTGCATCTACACCACAGACCGGCATCCTTTCTCATAACCTTTGCAACCTCCCAGTCTTCTCTTTATCCTATATGGTTACTGTAACTGACCCCAAACAGCCGGGTTAATCCCCCAACTTCGAGCAATATTATGGTAACATGGTGCCCCAACCCCTTCAGTGGTAGCCATCTGCTTTGAATATCATCTCTTCATGTTGACCCAAGGAAAACACTGAGTGGAGGACCAGAAACACACTGTGCTGAGAGAACAGATTGTGAACCAAAAACACAGCAGACTATCTAAACCCTGAGAAATTGTACCCATTACTGTCTGTGGAATAATTCTAGCATGGGATTTAAAGACTGTATCACATGTTCATGGTATTGCACTAATGTGTATGGTTCTAATTTATCTTATTATCTAAAATTCAGTATCACAAGTTGGAAAAATAGCACTTGGAGAATTGAGAACATCCATATAAAGAATGTTTGTAGTTCTGTTGGGGAAAGCATGCAAGCAAAGACGTGTCCCCAAGATAATAGATTTGTAATTAAAACTCTTGGTCATGAGTGGTAGTGTAGTGTTTGGATGATGGTAAATACCAACCTGAAACGCTTTAGTCAAGTCAAAATGCAACTTTTACAAATAATCCATTCTGTTTTCATCCCTCACTATTGTGTGTGACTGTATATGGCAGAAAGCTTTTCTTTGCATCTTTCGACTCATCGCTGTACTATCAGACACGCTTACACTCCACAAATCTTTGGCTTCACATACTATTTTTATTTTCTCTATTAATTTTAATATTACAGTACAGTATAGTCAATATAGTTATTACATATAGGTCCGTCTGAAATGAAATATGCTCTACAAAAATTCTAATAGAATCAGAGATGATGTTAGTTAAGGTGACCAGTATAAAGGTCATTTGAAAAGCCAAAACAATGGCCACGTTTGGTCTAATAATTCTTTTATCAAGAGCTTGAGTAGAACTACAGTTGAGACAGGATGACAAGAGCTTGTGAAAAAAAACCCCAACATATGTCCAGTACAAATACTATTTACACAATGAAAACAAAACAAAAAAATGGTTGTAAGTACAGAAAAAGTTACTTTCCATCATTACTTAACCAACAATGACCAATCTCAACGGATCTTGGTCAAACTAATAAATGTCGAACTATTTCGGTTCTTCTCGGCCTGTTAAGAAATCAAACCTGAAGGTTTATCGTAGCACCAACTGGTTTATTGGTTGTTAATTAATCAACATAGACTGACCAGGCAGGGACTAAAAATATCTAAAATATCTTGACATTTCAGAAGTAATTCTGTTTGTTGTACAGGCCAATTTTTAAGAAAAACAAGCCATACATGGCATGCAGTAGCACTTTGAAGTTTGCTTTCAGGTCTTCGACAGCGCCTTAATGGAGTCACAAGTGTCTGGATAATGCTTTGCTTCACTCGGCATTAAAGGGCAAATCAACAATCAACAACATATCCAGAAAGACCACGAAGAAGCAAACTAACATACATTTAAGACAAAAAAAAATAAATGTGCAAAAAGGCTTTCGTTTAAGTCTCTGGCAGAAGCCTTCAATGCTGAGCCACACAAAACATGTCACCCAGTACATAAACGGAATAAGCAAGCGGGGTTGGTGTCAATTCACCTTCATCTTAAATACACAAACGAAAAACTCGGAAGCAGTTATCGCTACCAGATTCTCAATGACTTATACTTCACTGTTTATTTCATAAATCCACCCTCTTAAAGTAAAAGTGAATCAACACCAGCCATGTTAATGATGTTTGCAGCTCAGTCCCGCACGGCATGAGTGGTGTAAGTTTCAATCAGAGAACAGACTGTTTGGCTGCTGTCACAGTAAGTGAATGTTTGTCTTCTAAAAAGATACATCTAGAAAGATCCAGGAGATCTGTAGTCACAACTAGTCATGCTCACTATGTCTTCAGACTCAAATGGATATGAACAGAGTGTCAAACTTAGGCTTCAGAAGAGTTATGACATGAAGATTATTTCATGTCTGAATACTTGTTAGATGTTTTGGCCATAGAACTGCCCAGGATTTCAAGTTCATCTACAGCAAGAAATCTTCAAGGTAAACTCAAAAGTAAGAACTGTGGAGTTCTGTGGCGTGTGTGTGGCAATAACACCCACACACACCTCATTGGACAATGACGTGAAGCCTCAGCCTCTTGACTGGCGACATCAGCTGTTGACTGAGACCAGTCTTGCTTCATATTCTTGTGGATGGCAACATCGCACCATGGATAATACCTTTTTAACCACTAAAAAGAGAAGTATAGGTGTCTCAGATCTAGCAGGGCTCAGGAGATGTTTCTAGATGCATTTCGTACACAGTAAACTTGGTTGTGTGTCTAAGTCTGTGATGTATCTTATGAAACATTTGGCAACACTGGCACAGCTAGATGAGATTTAGTCTTGTAAAGTTCTCAGTCACAGGTGATACGTGCAAATTTCATGTATAAAGTAAAAAAAGAAAAAACACACATATGTATATAAAACAAATAACAAAAAACACATGTTGACTGCAGGGTGTCGGACCAGAATGACCTGAAGGTCGGACAGAGGTTAGTTCCACTTTGGTTGAGTTAAGTTTACAGCCAGGCTGTTTGTCCGAACCTCTTCTGGAGGGCTGATCAGGTCTCCATTTACCAACGAGGACCTTGTCCTTCTCAAAGGCAGCAAGAAATGTGACACGCATTCACACACACTCCCTCACACGTACACAGTAAACAGTGCATCGGCTCTCTGTCCACTTGTGTATGTTTTTTTTTTTTTTTGTTTGTTTTTTTTTTTGTTATCATTCAAGCATGCACGGCGACAATGTGCAATGTTTAACATGATTTAAAAAAAAAAAGGAAATCTAAAAGAAAAACAAAATAAAAAAACTAGTTTCCAGATGATGAGCACATCAATGTTCACAGCTGCAGCTGAGTGGACATTATTGACGGGCCCTTCAGACAGCAGGACTCCGTTTCCAATGGTGCCTGATAATGAGAAGTCTATCACCGCAGTTTCAGTAGTACACAAGGAAACGCTAACCTGCATCACTTCAGATTTTATTCTTCATATTCTCCTAAAAGTTGCATCTTGTACATCCTCTACTTTAATCCACCACCTCTTACAAATTGACCAGTTCGTGTGCTACGAACTGTTTGAGTCTGTCCAGGTACTGTCCGTACAGCTCCACGTCATTGTGTCCGGCGCCCTCCACCCAGAGCGGCTCCACGGGGCGCTGGCAGCGTTCGTACAATGCCAGGCCGTGTGAGAAGTCGATGACCTCGTCCTCCGTACCGTGTATCACCAGCACCGGTGACGTTACCTTGGAAATCTTATCGATGCTTTGGATCGGTGAGGAAAAGACAACAGACGGTTAGACGGTTAGTTAAAAAACACAAATCAAACAAAAATTAAGGGGCAATAAACAACAAAAAAACAAATATGGGATTAACAGTTCATCTACTGAACCACCAGAGGGAGCTGTTTAAAATATTCAAAAATATGGGAAAATTCTCTGCTTTAATTCCCTGATTTTCTGTTTGTTTGTTTTTTTATCACGCAACATTTGCAGCAGTGTGTTTTCAATGTCTGTGTATCGTGCGTGAGGCACTGGGCTGTGGTGTGTGTGTGTGTGTGTGTGTGTGTCCGTAGAGGTTACTCACTTGGGGAAGGCGTCGAAGCAGTAGGTCTTCTTGGTGTCGGGGAAGGCCACTCTCATGCCAGAGGTGAGCGGGGAGTGGAGGATGACTGCAGCGCTCTCGTAGCGAGAGGCCAGATCCACGGAGGGCACGGTGCCAATGCTTTGGCCGTACACGATCACGTTCTCTGGGCGGATGCCATATCTGGGAGAAGGACACAGAATATGTGCATATCACATTTTTGCTGGTATTTTACACTCCTCCCAGGGGACGTGCAGACAGTTTGGTAAATTTTGGTTTCAGCTGACAGCTTTGTGTACCAAACTACACACTGGCATGAATCCAGTTGGGGCATCGGTTGATGAAAATTTATTTTCGATTTTCTGTTTACATTTGTTTCCTCAGGTACTTTCGAAATGAATAGAGAGGATTAGCTGCTCATTTTCATTACGATGCTCTGCTCATTTCCCCAACACACACACACACGCACACACACCTGTGTGCTAAATGGGCCTTACCCATTACTCTATTATCAGACTAAACATCCCCGTACAGTGACTCACTGATTGTATAGCTTTTTACAAAAGCACACACACTCACACACAAACACACACAAAGACGTGATAGAGCCAAGGCCCAGTGGAGCTGCCATTATGCTGCCATCCAAAGCAGATGAACAGCAGACCACCAGTGGAGTCCCATGACTGAGAAAGTAGAAAGGGAACACGAAAGAGAGAGAAAATGAGAATGAAATGAGAGCACAAACCAAGGAAAAAGGGAAGAGAAGACATTCCACAGCTGATTATGGAGAACGTGACCAACTGTGGCGTGCACTCAGCTGACGACCTGAAACCCAGTCTGAGAACACTGCATTACTGTGTGTAGCAATGTGCTGCCGGATGCCACACAGTAAAAAGCTACGAGCGACCTGACACAATCTGTACACTGGCCTGTTATTAAAATTAGGGCAGCAGACATTACCGCTTCAACACTGGAGCCTCTGTCACTGATGACAATACACCGACCCCTCAGCCTACCACAACTTAACACGGCTGAGATGTATTATTATAATTAAGGAGTTCTAACACAACCTTTGCTGCAGTGATGTAAGACGGCTGTACATAAAACACGGGCGCGTCACTTCAGGACACGGATATGGAGACACACGCGCGCGCACGAACGAGGTAATGAAGCAGCAACACAGCAACCATTTACCGCTGATGTGTCAGCTGGCCTTTACAGAGTATAAATAGTGGTGAAAATACCGGCATGGCATGGGAAAGTACAGCAGCCACAGCATTCTTATCTTTCAAAGTTGGCTGAATGGTTCTTGGACTTTAAGACTGATGAGGAAAGATAATGTATGAATAATAATCAGTCAACCAGTCAATCATTTCCCTGAAATCATACCTCCATACCTACCTGATGACACCCAGTTTCTTAAGAGATTGTTACAGTTAAGAGATCTGCTTGGGTAGAAAAACCTAGTGGCCATCCAATTGGTGCACGGCCACTGGTAGAATCTTATGAGTTCACGTTATTTATCAAGTTAGAATTCCAGCAGCAGGGCGGCGACGGAGCGATGCAACTCTCACACATAACACTCAATTAATAAAGTCCTGTAAGTATCGAAGTATAAATATTGGAATCACAGAGAAATGAGCTAATTCAGTTCAAGTGTATTTGGTGAAAAGTGACAGACTGAATCTTTCACTCCACTGGGCTGCAGGTGCTGACTGACAGCGAAGGCGGTGACCTCACTGTAAACTGACACGCTGCCCGTGTCAACGGTAATCAACCCCCGAAAGAGAGGGAGCAATGAGGAACAGAACGAGTCGAGTAATTTGAGAGACGACTGCGCCAATCTGTGGATTTACACAGATGTTTACTATTAACACATCCAGGGGAGATGAAAGTCAAAGGCGAGGGAGAAAGGCACCGTTGACTTCCTTTACCCACTAACAGGAGAGATTTTGATGTCAAATTCTGAATTATTACAGCATTTGATTAAACCTCATAACTCTTTGTGAACAAACACTGCCTCCAGCTGTGGCCTAAAAGTTCAGATTTCAGCTTAATCTATCACTTGTTTAGCCTCAATAGTTTTATCACTGGAGGCCTGGAGGAGACCTTTAACCTATAACTACCTTTCCTTTATCCTTATCTTGTCAATGTTCTTCTCCGTATCAGGCCACTACAGCCGGGCGGATCCTGAGACACAAACACACACACACACACCACAACAAGGGGCAATCTATGCACTGTTGTTACCGTGAGGTAAATTGAAACCATCTGACAGCTTGTTTATCGGGAAAAATGATACAGCATAACAAGCAGAGAGAAAGGCCATCCACAAACCAAACACGGGCCACCATGTCTGAGACTCCACATTCACACATTTATCCATTTATCCATCAAATGAGCAAATAGGGATGCTTTGCCCAAGGACATTTACATGTCAGAATTAATAATGTATAGCTCGAGCTTGTGACCTTTCACTAACATGATAGTCACTCCACTGTCCCTCCCTTTTCCCTGGCCACCATTATATAAGGCGTTATCAACTGTGGCCTTTCCTTGCTGGAATCCAGGGCGGGTCATGCAAATGGGAAGAAAATTGCAGCCCACACGTGCAGCTGCGCTACTGTTAAACACAGCACAGTGGCGAGCCTTGACCAGCCGAGACGCACCCCCACACCGGCATTAGTCTACAATTTAGTCCATTGAATTTCATCTTGAATAGATTTCGCCACGCCATAGCTAGCTATGCTCCATGGTTACACCCCTCCCCCGAAACCTGCATCAATTTAGGCTCCTGACACAAATTCGATGCATTATGCACTGCATCCTCTTTCTCTCCCCCACTCGGCCTTTACCTCTTAGTCCCAAAGGACCAAATATGGTCTTACCCCATAACAGGGACAATGACTCCAAGCTATTTTAGGAAATCTTGAACCTCTGTACAGTCATTTCTTCACAGATTAGCAAACAATCTGCACTATAACAGGGGCTGAGGCCTTTACCAATGATTTGTTCTTGTGCCTTGCACATTACTACTTACTTCCTTCCATTGAGTATTCTATTGGACTGGTAAAAATAGCTTAGTCTTTCTGAGAAGCCGGTATTTTCTTGAACTTCTTCATCAATTCATTATCGTGCGGTGCACGGAACAATGAAAACTATCTGCAAATTTGTTGTTTCTAGGCTCAAGGAAAGCAGCCAGGTGTGCAATCACACTCCACCCTGATGACTTAACAGACACAGCAGCCTTTGTCCACGGGGCTCGTCGGCTCAACCACATCCTTCAGCACAAGGACAGATTAGTCAAACACACATTCGGCGTGCGTTATGGCTCTGTACGTCCACCTGCGTGAGAATTTGTTAACCCTGGAGACGGATGGTGGGCTTTTTTTAGCTATTTGGATCAATACAGCCAGTGACCAGGAAGTGAGTTTTTCCTGTTTGCCTTTATTGGCCACAGTGTGGGAAGGCCTTGCTCTGAAAACTCATTGGAAATCGGTTGCTAGGCTACCAGTCAATATTAGACTAGCAGGATTGACTGCTGGCCCGCCTCCAGCGCAGAGGAAAAAGAAAATGAAACAGTGCCGTTCTGTAGTGGAAAACACAAAGCCCAACCCCC